>JAACNH010000549.1:45239-103984 GCA_019447015.1 Hymenochirus boettgeri
TGGGATTATATGGACGTATGTCTTTATACACCTCCAATACTATTTTTACTATGTATACTGTTTATAAAAGTTTTTATTTTGGTTTTTATTTGTTTAACAGACTTATGGGTATGGGTAAAGTGGATAAGATTGACGTATGTCTTTATACAACCCGCCAAAATACTATGTTACTATGTACTGTTATACAGACATTATGGTGTGGTATAAAGGTTTGGACTATGACCGGACGTATTTCTTTATACAACCTCCATAACATGTTTTCACTATGTAATGTTATACAAGACATTAATGGGTATGGGATAAAGGTTGGATAATGATGATCTAGTCTTTATACACCCTCCAGTACACTGTTCTAGGTACTGTTATACATGACCTTATGGTACTGGGTATAAAGGTTGGACTAGATGGACGTATGTCTTTATACAACGCCCAATACTTTTACTTGTAACTGTTATACAGACAGTATGGGTAGGGTATATAATGGTTGGCTAGATGGACTGTATGTCTTTACAACCACCTCCAATAACTTGTTACTATGTACTGTTATAGGACAGACCATATGGGTAGGGTATAAAGGTTGGAACTAGATGGACTTGTCTTTTATACACCCCACCCACCCCTACTTTACTGTAACTGTTATACCAGACATTATGGTGTAGGGTGTATAAGTTTTGGACTAGAGGACTGATTTTCTTTATACAACCTCCAATACTATGTTACCTATGTAACGGTGTTATACAGACATTATGGGTAGGGTAAAAAAGGTTGGACTAGAGGACGTATTGTCTTATACAACCTCAATACTATGTTAGCTTGTAACGTTTTACTACCAGACTTAATGGGAAGGGTAAAAGGTGTGACTAGATGGGGGACGTAGTCTTTATACAAACCTCCACTACTATTTACTATAGTAACTGTTATACAGACATTATGGTAGGGTATAAAGGTTGGACTTAATGGACGTATGTCTTTTATACAACCTCCAATACTAGTTACTATGTAACTGTTACAACAGAAAGGAGAGGAAAAAAGGTAGGAGCAGACTACCCTCGATGGAGTCGTTCCGGTCTTTTCAAGCCTCCGGACCTACTATTTTACTAGTTAACCTGATATTGTACTATCTGTTATACGACATTATGGTAGGGTGAGATTTGCCATATAGATGGACGCTATATCTTATACAACCTCCAACTACTATGTACTATGTACCTGTTTCTCACGCGAGGACATTGTTGGTAGGGTATAAAGGTTGGACTAGACGGAACGTATGTCCTTATACAACTCCAATACTATGTTCTATGTAACTGTTATCACAGACCATTATGGTTAGGGTATAAGGGTTGGACGATGGACGTAGTCTGTTATCACAGACCTCCAATACTATTTACTATTAGACTGTTACTCCCAAGACATTATGGTAGGTAGGGTATCAGGTTTGACGTAGATGTTCGAGTCTGTTATAACCTTCCAAGTACTATGTTCTATGTAACGGGTGTTTACAACATTATGGTAAGGGGTTATAAGTTTGGACCATAATGGACGTATGTCGCTTTATCAACCTACACAATACTTTTACTATGTAATCGGTGTTCTACAGACATGGATGGGTAGGGATAAAGGTTGGACTAGATGTGCCGTATGTCTTATACTAACCTCCAATCTAGTTCCGAGTACTGTATATACAGAACATATATGGGTAGATGGTATAAAGGTTGGACCTGAGAGGACTTGATGGTCTTGTAATACAACCCCACCATACTTGATTACTATGTACGGCTGTATACATACATATGGGTAGGTAAGTGTTGGACTAGATGGACGTGGATGTGCTGTCAACCCCAGCATACTAATGTGTACTATGTAACCTGTTATACAGACATTATAGGTTAGGGTATAAAGTGTTGGACTAAATGGACGTAGACTTTATACACCCCCATACTATGTTACTATGTAACGTGTTATACCAACATTTGGGGTAAGGGTATAAGAGTTGGGACTAGGAAGTGGACGGTATGTCTTTATACAAACCTGCCAATTACTATGTTTTACTATGTAACCGTGTTATGACAGACATTATGGTAGGGTGATACAAGGTTGTACCTAGACTTGGACGATATGTCTTTATCACACCTCCCCCAATACTGTGTTATAGTGTACTGTTAGACGACCTTATGAGTAGTATAAAGGTTGTACTAGATGGACGTAAATGTCTTTAATACGAACCGCCAATCCTAGTTTACCTATGTAACCCTTAACGGACATTTATGGGTAGGGGGTACAGTTGGACTAGATGACGTATGGTCTTTATATCAACCTCCAAACTATGTCACCGTATTTACTGTTATACAGACATTATGGGTAGTGTATAAGGTTGGACACAGATGGACGTATGTCTTTATCAAGCCTCCAATACCTAGTTACTATGTCACCGTTAGAACGACATTAATGGGTGGGTATAAAGGTTGACTAGATGGATTATGTTTTATACAACTCCAATACTGTGTTACTTATGTAACTGGTTATACCGACATGTATGGTGTAGGGTTATAAGGTTGTCTAGTATGGGACCGTATGGCTTATACAACCTCATACTATGTTACTATTAACGGGTTATCACAGACATTAATGGTAGGGTATAAGGTTGGTCTATGGACTGTATGTCTTTATACAACCTCCAATACAATTTCCTTGTAACGTTATACAGACATATGGGTAGGGGTTAAAAGTCTGGACTAATGGAACGTATGTCTTTATACACCTCTCAATCTATGTTACTTGTAACCGTTTACAGACATTATGGTTAGGGTATAAAGGTCGGACGAGTGGACGTATGTCCTTTATACAACCTCCAATACTATTTACTTTGTACCGTTATACAGACATTAATGGGGGCTATAAAGGTGGACTAGGGTGACGTATTTTTATACACCCTCCACTCCTATGTTTACTGTGTAACCGTTATACAGACATATTGGTATGGTATAAGGTACAGACTATGGAAAGATTTCTTTATACACCCTCCATACTTATGTTACTGTGTAACCGTTTAAGACATTATGGTAGGGTATAAAGGTCGGACTAGGTGGACTTAGTCCTTTATACAACCCTCCAATACTATTGTTACTGTTGTAAACCGTTATACGACATTATGGGTAGGGTATAAAGGTCGGACTAGGTGACGTATGTATTTAGACAACCTCCATACTATGTTACTGTTAACCGTTATACAGACTTTATGGGTAGCGGTATAAAGTCGGACTAGATGGACCATATGTTCTTGATCAACCTCCAATACTATTTTCTGTGGTACCCGTTATACAGACATTATGGGTAGGGTATAAAGCCGGACTAGATGGATCGTATGTCTTGTATAAACCTCCAATACTAATGTTAACGGTGTAAACCGTTATACAGACATTATGGGTAAGGTATAAAGGTCTGGACTAGATGGACCGTTGTCTTTATACAACCTCCAATACTATGTTTACTGTGTAACTGTTTATACAGACATTATGGTAGTGTATAATGTTGGACTAGATGACGGAGGTCCTTTATACAACCTCCAATACTATGTTACTTAGGTAACGTTATCAGACATTATGGGGTAGGTATAAAGGTTGGACTAGATGGACGTATGTCTTTATACAACCTCCAATACCTGTTACTGTGTACCATTATACAGACATTATGGTTAGGGTATAATGTCGGACAATGACGTATGGTCGTTATACAACCTCCAATCTATGTTTACTATGTCACCTTTATACAGACATTATGGGATGGTATAAAGGTCGGACAGAATGGACGTATTTCTTTATACAACTCCAATACTATGTTACTTTGTAACCGTTAACAGTACAAGTATGGTCGGGATAAAGGTGGACCAGATGGATGTTTCTTTAATACAACCTCAATACTATGTTACTGTGTAACCTTTAGACAGCCATTATGGTAGGGTATAAGGCGGACCAGGTGGACGTATGTCCCGTTATACACCCCATACTATGTCACTGTGTAACCGTTATAACAGACATTAGGGGTAGGGTATAAAGGTCGGACCAGGTGGACTATGTCGTTATACAACTCCAATCTATGTCACTAGTGTACCTTTATACAGACATTATGGGTAGGGTAAATAAAGGTCGTACCCTGTGACTATGTCTTTATACAACCTCCAATACTATGTTACTGTTTAACCGTTATAACAGACATTAATGGGTAGGGTATAAAGGGTCGGACCTAGGTGGACGTATTTTCGTTATACAACCTCCAATACTAGGTTACTGTGTAACCGTTATACAGACATTAGGGGTAGCGTATAAAGGTCGGACAGGGGACGTATGGTCTTTATACAACCCTCCAATACATGTTACTGTTGTAACCGTTAGATAGACCATTTATGGGTGGGGTAGAAAGGTTGGACTAGATTGACGTATGTCTTTATACAACTCCCATACTATGTACTGTGTAACCGTTAGACAGACATTATGGTTGGGGTATAAGGTTCGGACTAGATGGACGTATGATCCTTTATCCAACCTCCAATACTATGTTAGCTGGTAACGGTTATACAGACATTATGGGTAGGTTATAAAGTTTGGACTAGATGGGACAGATGCTTTATACAACCTCCAATCTATGTTACTGTGTAACCGTTATACAGACATTATGGGTAGGGTAATAACGGTCGACTAGTGGACGTATTTCTTTAACACCCTCCAATACTAAGTTACTGTGTAACCGTTATACCAGAATTATGGTTAGGGTATAAAGGTTGGACTAGGTGACGTATGTCGTTGCAACCTCCAATACTATGTTAACTTGTGTAACCGTATACAGAAATTATGGTCGGGTAATAAAGGTCGGACTAGGTGACGTAGTCTTTATACAACCTCCAATACATGTTACTGTGTAACCGTTTATACAGACTATGGTTTAGGGTATAAAGGTCGGACGTAGATGGACAATATGTCTTTATACAACCCTCCAATATATGTTTACGGTGTAACCGTTATACAGACATATGGGTAGGGTATAAAGGTGCCAGATTGACGTCTGTCTTTATACAACCTCCAATACGATGTGACTATGTAACCGTTATCCAGACTTATGGTGGGTATAAAAGGTTGGCCAGATGGACCGTATGTCTTTTTTTTTTTTTATACAACCTCCAATATAGTTCGTTGTACTGTTAGACAGCCATTATGGGTACCGTATAAAGGTCGACTCGGTGGACTATGTCTTTATACAACTCCATACTATTTTTTACTGTGGTAACCGTTAGATAGACAATTATGGTATGGTATAGAAGGGTGGAGACCATATGGACGTATGCTTTGATACAACCTCCAATCTATGTTTCTGTGTAACCGTTAGACAGCCCTTAGGGGTAGGGTATAAAGGTCGGACCAGTGGACGTATGTCGTTATAACAACCTCCAATACTATCACTGTTTAAACGTTATAGCAGACATTATGGGTAGGGTATACAGGTCGACCCAGGTGACGTATGTCCTTTATACAACTCCAATACTATGTCACTGGGTAACGCGTTATACAGAATTATGGGTAGGGTATAAATGTCGGCTATGTGGGACGTATGTCTTTAAACACCTCCAATCTATGCTTTACTGTGTAACCGTTATACAGACGTTCATGGTAGGGTATAAAGTCGGACCGAGGTTGACGCTATTCTTTATACAACCCCAATACTCTGTTACTGTGTAACCGTTATACAGACATTATTGTTAGGGATAAAGGTTGGCACTGGTGTACTTGTCTTTTATACAACCTCCGATACTCTTTTACTGTGATAACCGTTAGACAGAACATTATGGTAGGTAAAAAGGCGACTAGGTACGTATGTCTTTATACAAACTCCAATACTAATGTTACTGGTGTCCACCGTTATCGACATTATGGGTAGCGTATAAAGGTCTGACTAGGTGGACGTGTCTTTATACAACCTCCAATACATGTTACTGTGTACCAGTTATACATACATTATAGGTGTGTATAAAGGGTCGGACTAGGTGGACGTATGTCTTATACAACCTCCAACCTAATGTTTACTGGTGTAACCGTTATCAGACATTGTGGGAGGTAATAAAGGTCGGATAGGGGCGATGTCTTTATACAACCTCCAATACTATGTTATGTGGAAACCGTTATACAGACATTATGTGGTTAGGGGGGCGGGTTTTATAAGGTCGGACTAGATGACGTTGTCTTTATACAACCCCAATAATATGTTACTGTGTACCTTATACAGACATTTGTTAGGGTATAAGGTCGGACGATGGACGTCTGGTCTTTTATACAACCTCCAATACTATTGTTACTTTTAACCGTATACAGACATTATGGGTAGGGTATGAAGGTTGGACTAGTGGACGTATTCTTTATACAACCTCCAATACTATTTACTGTGTAACTGTTATACCGCTTATGGGTAGGGTATAAAGGTTTGGACCAGATGGACGTATGTCCTTTATACAACCTCCAATACTATGTTATGTTTAAACTTTTTTATACAGACATTATAGTTAGGGTATAAAGGTTGGACTCTATGGACGTATGTCTTTATACAACCGCCATACTATGTTACGGTGTCAACCGTTATACAGACATTATGGGTAGGGTATAAGTCCGGACCAGATGGGACGTATGTCTTTATACAACCTCCAATACTATGTGCTATTTAACTGGTATACAGAACATTATGGGAAGGGTATAAAGGGTGGACTAGATGGACGTATGGCTTTATACAACCTCCAATACTATTTACGGTGTAACTGTTAGACAGACATTATGGTCGGGTATAAAGGTTTCTACTAGATGGACGTATGTCTTTATACAACCCACTACTATGTTACTTATGACCTGTTTATACAGACATTATGGGCGGTATAAGGGTTGGACTAGATGGACGTATTCTTTTAGCAACCTCCAATCCGATGTTCTATGTAACGGTTATACAGACATAATGGGTAGGTAAAGGTGGTACTAGATGACGTCTGTCTTTATAACAACCTCCAATACTGTGTTACTATTTAACTGTTATACCGACATTATGGGTAGGTATAAAGGTCGACTAGATGGACGTATGCCTTTATATAACCTCCAATACTTAGTTTACTATGTAACTGTTTCTACAGGACATATGGGTCAGGGTACAAAGGTTGGACTAGATGGACGTATGATTCTTATGGCAACCTCCAATACATGTTCTGTGTAACCGTTATACAGACATGTGGTAGCGTAGTAAAGGTTCGGACTAAGGTGGACGTAGGTCGTTATCAACCTCCAATACTTGTTACGGTTTACCTTATACAGCACCTTATGGGTAGGGTATCAAGGTCGGACTAGGTTGACTTATGTCTTTATTACAACCCTCCATTACTATGTTTACTGTGTAACCGTTATACAGACATTGTGGGTAGGGTATCAAGGTCCGGATCTAGGTGGACGTATGTCTTGATCAACCTCCAATACTATGTTTCCTGTGTAACCGTTATACAGACATTCTGGGTAGGGTTATAAGGTCGGACTAGATGACGTATGTCTTGGATACAACCTCCAAACTATGTTTTACTGTGTAACCGTTTTACGGACATGATGGGTAGGTATAAAGGTCGGACAAGATGAACGGTGTCTTCTTTTTTTGTATAATAAAAAACAAACCCTCCAATACTATGTACTAGGGAACAGTTATACAGCATTAGGGTGGGTATGAAGGTTGGACTAGCTGGACGTATGTTCTTTATACACCTCCAATACGATGTTAACTATGTACCTGTTATACAGACATATGGGTAGGGTATAAAAGGTTGGAATCAGAATGGACGTATGTCTTTATACAACTCCCAACCATGTTGTCTAGGTACTGTTATATACAGACCATTATGGTAGGTATAAGGTGGACTATACGGACGTATTCTTATACAACCTCCAATACTATGTTATAGTGTAACCGTTTATACGAGACTATGGGTAGGGTAAAGGTTTCGGTCCAGATGGGAGTATGTCCTTTGATACAACCCCAATACTATGTTCTATGTAACTGTTTACAACATTGGGTAGGGTATAAAAGTGTTGGGTACGAATGGACGTATGTCTTTTATACACACCTCCAATACGATGTTGACTGTGATAATGTATACAGACATTATGGGTAGGGATATAAGGTTATAGATGGACGAGTCTTTATACCAACCTCCAATACTTGTTACTATGTAAACTGTGTATACAGACATTATGGGTAGGGTTATAAAGGTTGGACTAGATGGACCCGTATGTCTTATCCAACCTCCACATCTAGTTATATATGTAACTGTTATACAGACATGTATGGTATAAAGGGTAATAAGAGTAGTCTTGTAATCATATGACGGTATGTTACACTAGGAGTGCAGTTGATAGACTCTTTTATACAACCTCCATACTATGTTTACTAGTAACTGTTCATACAGGAATTATGGGTGGGTATAAATGCGACTATATGGACGATGCTTTAGTACAAACCTCCATACTATGTACTATGTAACTGTATAAGGAATTATGGGATAGGGTACAAGGTTGGTACTAGGGATGGACGTATTGTTTTACTACAACCTCCAATCTAGGTTACTATGTAACTGTTATACAGAAATTATGGGTAGGGTATAAGGGTTGGAACTAGATGGACCGTATGTATTTATACATACCATACTCCTATGGTTTACTATGTAAACTGTATACAGACATTTAGGGTAGGGTTAAAAAGGTTGCAACTGATGGACGTATGTCTTTAACAACCTCATATGTGTTACTATGTAACTGTTTCACAGACACTTATGGGGTCAGGGTATTTAAAGTCGGACTAGACGGACGTAGTCTTTATACAACCTCCAATACTATGTTTATATGTAACTGTTATACAGAATATTATGTTCAGAGTATAAAGGTTGACTAGATGGACGTATGTCTTTATAGCAACATCCAAATACATGTTACTACTGTAATGTTATACAGAATTATGGTCGGTATAACGGTTGGACTAAGATGGGACTGCTATGTCTTATATATACTCTCCAATACTATGGTTACTATGTAACCGTTATTACAGGACCTATGGGTAGGTATAAAGGTGCCAGATGGGACGTATGTCTTTCATACAACATCCAAATTACTGTGTTACTATGTCATGTTATACAGACATTATGGGTAGGGATATAAAGGTTGGACTAGATGACGTATGGCCTTATATAACCTCCCAATACTATTTTAGTATTTTACTGTTTATACAGACATTCTGGGTAGGTATAAAGGTGGGAACATGGAAGGATATGTCTTTATACAACCCTCCATACTGTGTTACTATTAAACTTTATACAGACATATGGTAGGGTATAAAGGGTTGGACTAGACGGACGTTATGTCTTTATAGCAAACCTCCAATACTATGTTACTATGTAAACTGTTTATACAGACATTATGGGTAGGGTTAATAAGGGTTTGACAGATGGACTTAGCTGTATAATACAACCTCCAATTTCACTATGTTACTAAACGTTATACCAGACATTCGTGGGTTAGGGTCATAAGATGTTGGGACTAAGATGGCGTTAGTCGTTATATCAACCTCCAATACATGTTACTCATGTAACCGTTATACAGATCTAGTGGTAGGGTTAAAGGTTCGACTAGAGGACGTATGTCTTTATACAACCTGCAATACTATGTTACTAGTAAACTGTTAGACAGACATTAGGTAGGGTGGATTAAAGGTTGGACTAGATGGACGTATGTCATTTCACTCATGACTATTACGTGTGAAACCTAACAGAAATGGTAAGGGCATTTCCAGCTATACACCTCCATATATGTCCGTGTATTATACGACATTGTGGGTGGTGATAAAAGGTCGGAACAGGTGAGTTATGGTCTTATACAAACCTAGGCAATACTATGGTTACGAGTGTAACCGTTATACAGAATTATGGGTGGGTATAAGGTGGACTAATGGACTGTTATGCTTATATACAACCTCCAAGTACTTGTTTAACTTGTAAACGTTATTACAGACATTAGGGTTAGTGGTATACAGGTGGCACTAGTGGACGTAATGTCTTTATACAACCTCCAAACTGATGTTACTGTGTAACCGTATACGACATTATGGGTATAAATATGAGGTCGGACTAGGATGTGACGTATTTATCAACCGCCAATGAAACTAGGTTACATGACGTGTAAACCGTTATAACAGAACTGTTGGGTAAGGGTATAAAGGTGGACTAGGATGGAGTATGTCTTTATACAACCATCCAATATATGTTTACTATGTAACTGTTATACAGACATTATGGGTAGGGTATAAAGGTTGGACAGATGACGTATGTCTTTATACAACCTCCATACTATGTTACTGTGTAAACTGTTATACAGACATGATGGGTAGGGTATAAAGGTTGGACTGATGGACGTATGTCTTTATACAACCTCCATACTAGTTATGTGTAACCGTTCTACAGACATTATGGTAGGGTATAAGGTCGGACTAGATGGACGTAGTCTTATACAACCTCCAATACTATGTTGCTATGTTAACTGTTATACAGACATTATGGGTAGGGTATAAAGGTTGGACTAGATGGACGTAGTGTCTTTATACAACCCAATACTATGTTACTGTGTAACGTTATAGACAATTATGGGTAGGGTATAAAGTTGGACTAGATGGACGTATGTCTTATACAACCTCCAATACTATGTTACTATGTAACTGTTATACAGACATTATGGGTCAGGTATAAAGGTTGTACTGATGGACGTATGTCTGTTATCAACCTCCAATACTATGTTACTTGTAACTGTTATACAGGACATTAGGGTAGGGTATAATGGTTGGACTAGATGGAACGTAGTCTTTATAAACCTCCATTACTAGTGTTCTATGTAACGTTATACAGACATTATGGGTAGGGTATAAAGGTCGGACTAGATGGACGTATGTCCTTTATATAACCTCGAATACTATGTTTACATTAATGTAACTGTTATACAGACATTATGGGGTAGGGTAGAAGGTTGGACTAGATGGACGTATGTCTTATACAAACCGTTCCATACTATGTTTACTGTTAACTTTATACAGACATTATGGGTAGGGTTATAAAGGTGTGGACTAGATGGACGTATGTCTTTAACACCTCCATACTAATGTACTAGGTAACTGTTTATACAGACATTATGGGTAGGGGATAAAGGTGACTAGATGGACGTATGTCTTTATCAACTCCAATACTATGGTTACTATGTCACTGTTATCAGACATTATGGGTAGGGTATAAAGGTTGGACTAGATGGTCTATGTCTTAATACACCTCCAATACTATGTTTACTATGTAACTGTTATACAGACATTATGGGTAGGGTATAAAAGGTTGGACCAGATGGACGTATGTCTTTATACAACCTCCATACTATGTTACTTGTCCTGTTATACAGACATTATGGGTAGATAAAGGTTGGACAGGATGGACGTATGTCTTATAACCTCCAATACTATGTTACTAGTAACTGTTCTAGACATTATGGGTAGGGTATAAAGGTTGGACCAGGATGGACGTATGTCTTTATACAAACATCCAATACTATGTTACTATGTAACTGTTATACACATTATGGGTAGGGTATAAAGGTTGGACTAGATGGCTCGTATGTCTTATATCAACCTCCAATACTATGTTACTATGTAACCGTTATTACAGACATTATGTAGGGTATAAAGGTCGGACTAGATGGACGTATGTACTTTATACAACCTCCAATACTATGTTCTATGTAACCTTTATACAGACATTATGGGGTAGGTAAAAGGTTGGACTAGATGGGACGTATGTCTTTATACAACCCTCCAATACTATGTTACTATAACGTTATACAGACTTATGGGTAGGGTATAAAGTTGGACTATCGGACTATGTCTTTATACAACCTCCAATACCATGTTACTATGTAACGTGTTATACAGACATTATGGGTAGGGTATAAATGGTTGGACTAGATGGACGTATGTCTTTATACAACCTCCAATACTATGTTACTAGTGTAACCGCTTACAGACAGATTATGGGTATGGGATAAAAGGTGGACTAGGAGGACGTATGTTTATACAACCTCCAATACTATGTTCCGGTAACTGTTATACAGACATTATGGGTTAGGGTATAAAGGTGGACGTGGTGGACGTATGTCTTTACAACCTCCAATACTATGTTACTGTGTACCGTTATACAGACTTAGGGTGGGTATAAAGGTCGGACTAGGTGGACTATGTCTTTATACAACCTCCAATTACTATGTCACGTGTAACTGTATACAGACATTATGGGTAGGGTATAAGGTCGGAACTCAAAGACTAGTCTTTATACACCCTCCAATACTATGTTACCTGTGTACCGTAGACAGACATTATGGGTAGGGTATAAAGGTCGGACCAGATGGACGTATGTCTTTATACAACCTCCATACTATGTTACTATGTAACCGTTATACAGACATTATGGGTAGGGTATAAAGGTTGGACCAGATGGACGTATGTCTTATACAACCTCCAATACTAGTTACTGTGTAACGTTAGACAGACATTATGGGTGGGGTATAAAGGTTGACTAGGTGGATATGTCTTTAACAACCTCCCAATACTGTGTTAGCTAATGTAACGTTATACAGACTTATGGGTAGGGTATAAAGTTGGTCTAGTATGGACGATGTCTTATACAACCTCCAATACTATGTTACTGTAACCGTTATACAGACAGTATATGGTAGGGTATAAAGGTGGACTAGATGACGTATGTCTTATACAACCTCCAATATATGTACTGTGTAACCGTTATACAGGCATTATGGGTAGGGTATAAAGGTTCGGGACTAGGTGGGACGTTTCTTATACAACCTCCAACTATGTTACTGGTGTAACCGTTATACAGACATTATGGGTAGGGTATAAAGGTCGGACTAGGTGGACGTATGTCTTATACACCTCCAATACTATGTTACTTGTAACCGTTAACAGACATTATGGGTTGAGGGTATAAAGGTTGGACTAGGTGGACGTATGTCTTTATACAACCTCCAATACTATGTTACTGTGTAACCGTTATACAGACATTATGGGTAGGGTATAAGGTCGACTATGGACAGATGTCTTTATCACAACCTCCAATACTAGTTACTGTGTAACCGTTGATACAGACATTTAGGGGGGTAAAAAGGTCGGAATTCTAGGTGGACGTAGTCTTTACTACCCTCCAATACTATGTTACTGTGTAACCGTTATACAGACAATTGGGTGAGGTTATAAGGTCGGACTAGGTGGACGTATGTATTTAACAACCTCCAATACTATGTTACTGTTATAACCGTATACAGACATTATGGGTAGGGTATAAAGGTCGGACTAGATGGACAATTGTCTTTATACAACCTCCAATACTATGTTACTGGTAACCGTTATACAGCCATTATGGGTAGGGTATTAAAGGTCGGATAGATGGACGTATGTTGTCTTATACAACCTGCCAATCTAGGATTCTGTAACCGTTATACAGACATTATGGTCGGTGTATAAAGCGTCGGATAGATGGACGTATGTCTGTATACAACCTCCAATACATGTTTACTGTGTACGTTAGACATACATTTATGGGATAGGGTTATAAAGGTCGGACAGCAGTGGACGTTATGTCTTATACTCAACCTAATACTACTGTTACTATGTAACCGTTCATACAGACTTATGGAGTATGGGTATAAAGGTGGTACCAGGTGGACGTATAGTCTTTTAACAACCTCCATACTAGTGTACTGTGTAAACGTTATACAGACATTATGTGGTAGGGTATAAAGGTGGACCATGGACGTATGTCCTTTATACAACACCCAATTACATATGTACTGTGTAACTGTTATACAGACATTATGGTAGGGTATATAAAGGTTGGACTAGTGGACCGGTATGTCCTTTATCAACCTGCCAAGACTATTGTTAATGTGTACCGTTATACAGACTATGATGGGTAGTAAAGGTTCGGACTATTTGGACGTATGTCTTATACAACCTCCAATACTATGTGCCTGTTAACCTGTTATACAGAACATTATGGGTAGGGTCGTAAAGGTGGACTAGTTGGAGTATGTCCTTATTACACCTCAATACTATGTTATGTGTACCTGTTTAGACAGACATTATGGTGGGTATAAAGGTTTGACTAGATGGATGTACGTCTTTATACAACAGCCAATACTATGTAATACTGTAATCGTTATACAGCACTTAGGGTCAGGGATAAGGTAGACTATATGACAGTATGGTCTTATAAACACTCCAATACTATGTTACTTGTAACGTTATACAGACATTATGGGTAGGGTATAAAGGTTGGACTAGTGTGGACGTATGTCTTATACACACCCCCAATATGATGGTTACTGTGTAAATCGTTATACAGCATTATGGTAGGGTATAAAGGTCGGGGACTAGAGGGACGTCTGTCTTTATATCACTCCTCAATACTGATGTTACTTGTAACGTATACAGAAATTATGGGTCAGGACTAAAGTCGGACTAGATGTGACGTATGTCTTTATCAACCTCCAATACTATGTTCCTGGGAACGTATATACGACATTTATGGTAGCGTATAAAGGTCGGGACTCGGATGACTTAGTCCTTTATACAACAGCTCCAATACCTATGTTAATGTGTAACCGTATACAGACATTATGGGTAGGGTATAAATAGGTCGGCCTAGATGGACGTAGTCTTTATAAACCCCAATACTATGTTACTGTGTGTAACCGTATACAGACATGGTGAGGTAGGGTTATAAAAGTCGACAGCGGTGGACGTATGTTTCTTTATACAACCTCCAATACTATGTTACGTGTAAACGTTATACAGACATTATGGGTAGGGTATAAAATGGTAGGACTAGATGGTACGTATTTACTTTACAACCTCCAATACTATGTTACTGTGTACGTTATACAGACATTATGGGTAGTATAGAAAGGTGGACCAATGGACGTATGTCTTTATACAACCTCCAATCTATGTTACTTGTAAACCGTATTACCAGACTTTTTTTATTCGGGTAGGGTTAAGGTGGCGCATTGGAGCTTAGTCTTTTATACAACTCCAATATAGGTTACATTGTAACTGTTATACAGACATTATGCGGGTAGGGTAAGGTTGGACGCAGATGGACGTATTGTACTTTATACAACCTTCCAATACTATGTTTGTGTACTGTTTACAGACATTATGGGGGCTAGTGTAATCGGTTGGACCAGATGGACTATGTCTTTATACAACCTCTAATACTATGTTACTGTTAACCGTTATAACAGACCATTATGGGTTAGGGTATAAAGGTGGACCAGATGACGTATGTCTTTACAACCGCCAATTATATTTATATGTAACTGTTATACAGACATTAGGGTATAGTAAGGTTTGGACAGATGACGTTGGCTTATACACCTCCACTACTATGTACTGTGTAACGTTAGACAGACATTTGGGTTAGGGTATAAAGGTTTACTAGGTGGACCGTTATGTCTTTATACAACCCCAATACTGTTACATGTTCAACGTTATACGATATTATGGGTAGGTATAAAGGTTGTACGGTGACGAGCTGGTATACACTCCAATACATGTTACTGTGGAACCGTTTATCACAGACATTATGGTAGGGAAAGGTGCGGACTAGATGGACGTATGTCTTATGACCAACCTCCAATACTGTTTTACTGTGTAACCGATTAACAAGACATTATGTGGTAGGATATAAAGGTCGACTAGATGGACGTATGTCTTTATAACCTCCACTACTATTTTACTATTAACTGTTTATACAGACATTATGGGGTAGGGTAAAAAGGTTGGACTAGGACGTATGTCTGTTATAACCTCCAATACATGTTACTTGTTAATCCGTTATACAGACATTATGGGTTAGGTATAAAGTTGACTCGCGTGGACGTATGTCTTTTATACCTCCAATAGACTTTACTATGTAAAAAGTTATACAGACTTATGGGTAGGTATAAGGTCGGAAGAGGGGACGTATGTCTTTACTACCACCTCCAATACTGATGTTATACTGTGAACTGTTATCACGACATTATGGGTCGGGTTTAAGTTCGGGACAGTGGGACGTATTCTTTAAGCACCCTACCATATACTATTTATGTGTACGTTATACAGACATTATGGTCAGGGTATAAAGGTGGACTAGATGACGTATGTCTTTATCAACCTCCAAATACTATGTTACTGTTAACCTGTTCATACAGACATTTATGGGTAGGGTATAAAGGTTCGCTAGATGGACGTATGTCTTGTATATCAACCTCCAATACTATGTTACTATTGTAACCGTTATACAGCATTAGGGGTAGGGTTATAAAGGTTGGGACTATATGGACTGTCTTTATACAACCTCCAATACTGATGTTACTATGTAAGTTATACAGCATATGGGTTATGGTAATAAAGGTTGGACCAGATGGACGTATGTTTATACACCTCCAATACTATGTTACTAGTCGTACTGTTATAGACAGACATTATGGGTAGTGTATAAAGGTTGGACGTAGATGGACGTATGTACCCTTTATCCCACCTCCCATACTGTGTTACTTATTTTAAGCCTTATACAGACTTTAGGTAGGGTATAAATGTTCGACTGAGATGGACGTAGGCTTCGTATCAACCTCCAATATATGTTAGCTATGTTACTGTTATACAGAATTAAGTAGGTCATAAAGGTTGGACTAGTATGGACGTATGTCTTTATACAACCTCCACATACTATGTTACTAGTGTAACTGTTATCAGACCATGTATGGGTTAGGGATAAAGTGTTGACTAGATGGACGTATGTTGTCTTTAATACACCTCCCAATACTATGTTACTATGTAACTGTTATACAGACATTATGGGTCCGGGTATAAAGGTCTGGACTACGTGACGTATGTCTTTATCAACCTCCAATACTATTTTCTATGTAACTGTTAGTACGAAATTATGGGTAGGGTATTAATGTTGGACTAGATGGAGTACTTATGTTTATACAAACTCAACATACTATGTTTTCTGATGTAAACCGTTATACAGACATTGGGGGTAGGGGCTAAAGGTTCGGACTAGTGGACGTAATGTCCCTTTATTATAACTCCATTACTAGTTACTTGAGTAACGTTATACAGACCTTATGGGTAGGGAAAAAGGTGGACTAGAATGGACACGTATTGGTTTTATCAACCTCCAATACTTTGTACTGATGAACCGTATTACAGAACATTGTGGGTAGGTATAAAGGTCGGACTAGGTGGAGTTAATGTCTCTTTACATACCGTCCAATACTCAGTTACTGATGCTAACCGTTATTATACAGACATAGGGTAGGGTTAAGGGTTGACAGATGGACGTATGTCTTTTATACAACCTCCAATCCTTGTACTATGTAACCTTTAAAACTTATGGGTAGGGTAGAGAAGGTTCGACATAGATGACGTTATGTCTTATACAACCTCCAATAGTTACCATGACTGTTATACAGGCATATGGTCAGGGTATAAAGGTTGACCCTGATGGCGTATTTCTTTCAACCTCTCAATACTATGTTATGATGTAACTGTTATCAACATTATAGTAGGGTATTATAAAAGGTTGGGGACTAGATGGACGTATTATTCTTTATTACTACCTACACAAACTATGTTCTGTAAACGTTATACACGAATTATGGGTAGGGATAAGGTTGGACCAGAGGACGTATGTCTGTAGACAACCTCCAATACTGTTTCTATTTATTGTTTACAACATTGGGTAGGGTATAAGGTTGGACTAGATGGACGTATGTCTTTATACACCTCCATACTATGTGTAACTTTTAACTGTTCAACAGACTTATTGGGTAGGGTTATAAAGGATTTTGACAGATGGACGATTGTCTTTATACAAACCTCAATACTTTGTTACTATGTATACTGTATACCAGACATTGGGTAGGGTATAAAGGTTGGACTTAGACTAATGGAGTATGTATTTATGCAACCTCCATACTATTGTTACTATGTACACTGGTTACCACCTTATGGGTAGGGTATAAAGGTTGACTAGATGAGTATGTGCTTGATACCAACCTCCAATACGTTGTTCTAGTAACTGTTATACAGACATTATGGGTAGGGTATAAAAGTGACCTAGATGGAGTATGTCTTTATCACACTGCAATACAGTTAACTTTACTGTTCACGAATTAGGGTTAGGGTATAAATGGTCGGACAGATGGACGTATGTCCTTATACACCTCCATCTATGTTACTATGTAATGTTATACAGACATTAGCTGGGTAGGGTACTAAAGGTTGACTAGCTGGACGTTGTCTGTATACAACCTCCAATCCTATGTTACTATGTAACTGTTTATACAGACATTATGGGTAGGGATAAAGGTTGGACTAGATGGCGTATGTATTTATACAACCTCCAATACTATGTTACCTGTATTTTCATGTTATACCGACATATGGGTATGGTCTAACAGGTTGGACTAGATGACGGTATGTCTTATAGACACCTCATACTATGTACTATGTTAATGTATACAGACATTATTGGGTAGGGTATAAAAGGTTGGAACTAGATGGACGTATGTCTTTATACAAACCTCCATACTGTGTACTATTACTGTAGTACAGCACTAGGTATGGGTAGGTATAAAGGTTGGTCTGATGGCGATTGTCTCTTAGAACCTCCAATAACTATGTTACTATGTAACGTTTATCCAGACATTATGTAGGGTATAAAAGGTGGACCTAGATGGCGTATGTTTTATATCAACCGTCCAATACTAGTTACTATCTCTTACGTTTATACAGACATTATGGGGTAGGGTATAAAGTTGGACTAGATGGACGTCAGTCTTATACAACCTCCAATACTATGTTACTATGTAACGTTATATACAGACATTATGGTTAGGTATAAGGTTTGGACTCAATGGAGCTAATGTCTTTATACAACTCCATACTATGTTCTATGTCACGTTATACGAACATATGGGATAGGGTATAAAGGTTGGACTAGAGACCGATGTCTTTTATACACCTCCATACCTATGTTTACTATGTAACGTTATACAGATTATGGGTAGAGTAAAACGTCGGACTAGATGTACGTATGTCTTTAAACCTTCAAACTATGTTACTGATGAACGTTAGACACATTATGGGTGTGGTATACAGGTTGACTGCTAGATGGACGTATGTCTTTAAACAACCTCCAAACTGTGTACTATGTAACTTGTACAGACATTATGGTAGGGTATAAAGTGTCGGACTAGATGGACGTATGTCTTTATCACTCCATACTATGTCTACGTTAGGTAACTGTTATACAGACATTAGGGGGAGGGTAAAAGGTCGGACTGAGTGGACGTATTCTTTATACAACTACAATATATGTTACTTGTAACGTTATACAGAACATTATGGGAGGGTAATAAGGTAGGCTAGGTGGACGTATGTTTTATCAACCTCCAAACTAGTGTCACGTTTGTAACTGTATACGACATTAGGGTAGGGTATAAAGGTCGGACAAGATGGACACAAAAAAAGACTATGTCTTTATCAAACCTCCCCAATATATCCGTTACGTTATGACGACATTTTATAGCAGACATATGGGTAGAGGTATAAAGTCGGACCAGAGGAGTATGTCTTCTATCAACCTCCAATACTATGTTACTTGTAACGTTAACAGACATTATGGGTAGGGTTCAAGGTTGGACGCTAGATGGACCGTATGTCTTTATACACTCTCCAATACTAGTGACTTGTACTGTTTTAGACAGACATTAGTGGTGGTATTAAAGGTTGGACTAGATGGGATGTATGTTCTTTATACAACCTCCAATACTATGTTTATAGTAAACGTTCTACAGACTTATGGGTAGGGTATAAAGGTTGGATAGATGGACGTATGTCTTTATACAACCTCCATACTATTTACTGATGTACACTGTTATACAGACTTTGGTAGGGGTATAAGTCTTGGACCTAAGTGGGACGTAGGTCTTTATACAAACCGTCCATATTATGTCTACTATGTAACGTTATACAGCAATTTGGGTAGGGTATAAAAGGTGGACTAGGAATGGACGTATAGTCTTTATACAACCTCCAATACGTATGTTACTGTGTACGTTATATCAGACTTAGGGTAGGGGATAAAGGTTGGACTAGGATGGACGTATGTCTTTACTATACCTCAATACTATTTACGTTGTAACCGTTATCACAGAACAGATTATTGGGTAGTATAAAGGTTGGACTGAGTGGACGTTATAGTGTTTTAACAACCCCTCCCAATACTATTTACTGAGTATACGTTGTTATACAGAATTATGGGTAGGGTAAAAGGTCAGACTAATGGACCGTCATGTTCTCTGTACAACTCCAATCTATGTTACTGGTAACGGTGATACAGACTTATGGGAGGGTATAAAAGGTGAATAGGTGACGTATGTCTTTATTCAACCTCCATACTATGCTTACGCGTATAACCGTTTATACAGAACATTATGGGTAGGTTATAAAGGTGGGACTAGGATGGACGTATGTACTTTATTACAAACCTCAATCACTATGTGTACTGATGTACCGTTATACAGCCTTATGGGTAGGCGTATAAAGGTTGGACTAGCTGGACAGATTGTTTTACCAACCTCCATACTATGTTTCTGATGAACTGTATACAACATTATGGTAGTTGGTTAATAAAGGTTGGACTAGTATGGGACGTTTGTCTTTATACAACTCCAATACTATGTTACTGTTAAACTGTTATACAGGACATTAGGGTAGGGTATAATAGTTGGACAGATGGCCGTATGTCTTTATACAACCTGCCAATATATGTCCTGATGTAACTGTTAGACAGTAATCAGGGTAGGGTATAAAGGTGGACAGTGAACGTATGTCTTTATACAACCCCAATATATGTTACTATGTAACTGTTATACAGACATTATGTAGGGTATAAAGGTTGGACTAGATGGACGTATGCTTTATTGTAAAGGTTGGACTTGGCCTGACGTTATTCTTATTACACCTCCAATACTATGTTACTACGTAACTGTATATCAACATTATGGGTAGGGTATAAAGGTTGGAACTAGATGACGTATGTCTTTATACAACCTCAATACTATATTACTATGTACTGTTATCAGACATTATGGGTAGGGTAAAAGGTTGGACTAGATGGAGTATGTCTTTATACAACCTCCAATACTAGACTATTAACTGTATACTTAGACATTATGGTAGGGTATAAAGGTTGGACTAGATGGACGTATGTCTTTATACAACCTCCAATCTATGTTACTATGTAATTTTTACAGACATTATGGTAGGGTATATAAAGGTTGGACTAGATGGATGTATGTCTTTATACAACCCTCCAATACTATGTTACTAGTAATTGTTATAGCAGACGTTATGGGTAGGGTATAAAGAGTTGGACTAGATGGATGTATGTCTTTATACAACCTCCAATACTATGTTACTATGTAACATGTTAGAGACCATTATGGGTAGGTATAAAGGTTGGACTAGATGGTGTATGTCTTTATACAACTCCAATACTATGTTATCTATGTACTGTTATCAGACACTATGGGTAGGGTATAAAGGTTGGACTATAGTGACGTATGTTCTTATAACCTCAATACTATGTTACTATGTAACTGTATTCAGACATTATGGGTAGGTATTAAAGTTGGACTAGATGGACTATTTCTATACCAAAACCTCCATTACTATGAACTGTTAGACAGACATTATAGGTGAGGTATAAAGGTTGGACTGATGGACAGTATGTCTTTATACACCCCAATACTATGTTACTATTTAACATCAACAGACATTATGGGTAGGTTTAAAGGTGGACTAGATATGTTTATGTCTTATACAATCCTCACTATGTTACTATGTACTGTTAGAAAGACATATGGGTAGGTATAAGGTTGGACTAGATGGACATGGATGTCTTTATACAACCCCATTACTATGTAAAACTGTTACAGAAGGACATTATGGGTAGGGTATAAAGGTTGGACTAGATGGACGTATGTCTTTATACAACTCCATACTATGTACACTGTTAGACAGACATTATGGGTAGGGTATAAAGGTTGGACTAGATACAGTATGTCTTTATACAACCTCCAATACTATGTTACTATGTAACTGTTAGACAGACATTATGGTAGGGTATAAAGGTTGGACTAGATGGACGTATGTCTTTACATAAACCTCCAATACTATTTACTATGTACTGTATAATGACATTATGGGTAGGGTATAAAGGTTGGACTGATGAGCGTATGTCTTTATACAACCTCCAATACTATGTTACTATGTAACTGTTATACAGACATTATGGGTAGGGTATAAAGGTTGGACTAGATGTGACGTTATGTCTTTATACAACCTCCAATACTATGTTACTATGTAACTGTTAACAGACATTATGGGTAGGGTAAAGGTTGGACTAGATGTGGACGTATGTCTTTATAGCAACCTCAATACTATGTTACTATGTAACTGTTATGACAGACATTATGGTGGGTATATAAAGGTTGGACTAGATGAAGTAGTCTTTATACATCCCTCAAATACTATTTACTATGGTAACTGTTTACGAAGCGACTTTAGGGTAGAGACATAATGTTGGATGAGAAAAGAACGTTATGTCTTTATAACAACCCTCCAATACTATGTTACTAGTAAACTGTTCAGACAGACAGTTATGGGTAGGTATAAGGTTGCGACTAATGGGTATGTATGTCCTTTATACAACCTCACAATACAGATGTTACTATGTACGTCAGCAGACATTATGGGTAGGGTTAGTAAAGGTTGGACTTAGATGGATATGTCTTTATCAACACTCCAAATATATGTTATATTGTAAACTGTTATACAGAGCTTATTGAGTAGGGGTATATAAGGTTGGACTAGGTGATATCTATCTTATACAAACATCCATACTATGTCTAGTAATGTAGGAATTAGACATTATAGGTAGGGTATAACGGTTTTGGGGACTAATGGCGTATGTGTTAGACACACCTCCATGACTATGTTATTAACTGTTAGAAGACATTATGGGTGGTTATAAGGTGGACTAGATGACTATTTGCTTTATACAAACCTCCATACTAGTAATGTAACTGTTAGAAATACCATTTGGGTAGGGTATAAAGGTTGGAATCTTAGATGGACCAGTATGCTTTATACAAACTCCAATACTATGTTATTAACTGTTACAACGACAGTATGGGTAGGTATAAAGGTGGACTAGATGGTACGTTATGTCTTGTATTAAACCTCATAATGTCCGCTATAGTAAACTGTAGAAGACATTGGGTAGGGGTATAAAGATTTGACTAGATAAACAGTTATGTTCTTATTCACAATCCTCAATACTATGTTCTTATGTAACGGTTAGACAGACATTATCGGTAGGTATAAAGGTTGGATTAGATGTACGTTATGTCTCTAGCAAAACCCCCAAACTATGTTACTAATGTAACTGTTATACAGACATTATGGGTAAGGTAATACAGGTTGGACTTTGGACTCTAGAGGAGGTAGTCTTTATTCAACCTCCCAATTTACTATGTTACTATGTAACTGTTATACAAACATATGGGTAGGGTAAAAAGGTGGACTAGGAAAAGGGATTCCGTAGCTCGTGTTATACAACCCCCGTGACTACTGTACTTGTACTTTAGAGCATCTGTGTGATACGTATATACAGTTGACGGAGGAGAGTTAATGTTAGTACACCTGCTGAGATTCTATGGGAAGTTTAAACAACATCTAGTGTCCGTACGGAATAAAGGTTACTGATGGCGTTTGTCTTTATACAATCTCCAATACTATGTTACTATGTAAACTGTTAGACAGACATTATGGGTAGGTTATAAAGGTTGGACTAGATGACGTATGTACTTTATACAACCTCAAACTAGTTACTATGTAATTGTTAGAGACATTATGGGTAGGTATAAAGTTTGGACTAGATGGTGTAGTCTTATACAACCTCCAATACTATGTTATTATGTAATGTTGAGACATTATGGGTAGGGTATAAAGGTTGGACTAGATGGACGTATGTCTTTATACAAATCCAATACTATGTTACTATGTAACTGTTATACGACATTATGGGTAGGGTATAAAGGTTGGACTAGATGGACGTATGTCTTATACAACCTCCAATACTATGTTACTATGTAATGTTATGCAGACATTATGGGTAGGGTATAAGGTGGACTAGATGGAGTATGTCTTTATACAACCTTCCATGTACTATGTAACTGTTAGAAACACAGTATGGGTAGGGTATAAAGGTTGGACTAGATGGATGTATGTCTTTATACAACTCTCCAATTACATATGTAATTGTTAGACAGACATTATGGGTAGGGGTATAAAGGTGGATTGGATGGAACTATGTCTTTATACAACCTCCAATACTATGTTACTATGTAACGTTATAGACAGACATATGGGTAGGGGGTTAAAAGGTTGGACTGGATGGACGTATGTTTTATACAACCATCAATACTATGTTACTATGTAAAACTGTTTAGACAGAATTATGGGTAGGGTATAAAGGTGGAATAGATGGACGTATGTCTTTATACAACCTCCAAGAACTATGTTACTATGACATGTAGACAGACATTATGGGTAGGGTATAAAGGTTTGGACTAGATGGACTGTATGTCTTTATACAACCTTCCAATACTATGTTACTATGTAACTGTTAGACAGACATTATGGGTAGGGTATAAAGGTTGGACTAGATGGATGTATGTCTTTATACAACCTCCAATACTATGTTACTAGTAACTGTTAGACAGACTATGGGTAGGGTATAAAGGTTGGACTAGATGGACTTATGTCTTTATACAACTCCAATACTATGTTACTATGTAACTGTTATACAGACATTATGGGTAGGGTATAAAGGTTGGACTAGATGGACGTATGTCTTATACAAACTCCAATACTATGTTACTATGTAACTGTTAGACAGACATTATGGGTAGGGTTATAAAGGTTGGACTAGATGGACGTATGTCTTTATACACCTCCAATACTATGTACTAGTAACTGTTAGACAGACATTATGGGTAGGGTATAAAGGTTGGACTAGATGGACGTTATGTTTTATAAACCTCCAATTATGTTACTATTAACTGTTAACAGACATTATGGGTAGGGTATAAAGGTTGGACTAGATGGACGTATGTCTTATACAACCTCCAATACTATGTTACTATGTAACTGTTAACGACATTATGGGTAGGGTATAAAGGTTGGACTAGATGGAGTATGTCTTTATACAACCTCCAATACTATGTTACTATGTAACTGTTAGTACAGACATATGGGTAGGGTATAAAGGTTGGACTAGATGGATGTATGTCTTTATACAACCTCCAATACTATGTTACTATGTAACTGTTAGGACAGACATATGGTAGGGTTAAGTTGGATAGATGCTATAACTATTTATTATTTTCAATTTTCTAAGTCTTGAAATGAACGAACCCGCAAGTTGCGGAAAAAAAATAATACAAGAAGGAACGGGGTAGGATTGTGGACATAACTAGCGACAGCAGGAAGACCGAGCTATAGGAGAATATGAATCCGATGGCCAGGCATCAGAGAAGAAGAAAGCACACGGGAGTTGTGTGCATTAAGGAAAAGATCTGGTTATTGTTCTTTTTCTCTTAAATGTAAATGAGTTTTTTTGAGTTAGCGGAATCAGGTACGTACATGGATCGTAGTTACATGTTAATTGGTCGCCAGGCTACTCAATTTTAGTTACATGGAAAATTTTGCTGTCCTTAAAAGTAATTCGACTTTATTGATCGCGACGTTAGGGTATGCCTGTATTAGGACACCATTACCAGTCTAATGAAAAGGCAGAGCGACCTGAAACACATTAAGATGGTATGTATGTGAATGGTGTTTTTGGTTTCTTGCTGGGATTAATAAACGGAGTATACTGTTGTATGTAGGTGCGGCTCGTACCTCTTATTTAGTGCTAGCCTTAATAACTTTCTAGTTTAGTATTGTATCTGGCACCAAATTTTATGCAAGGGGAAAATTCATGGTTGATGTTTATTATGAAGCAGGTGGTTTGCGAGTTAATGCTATGGAGAATAAGTTGTTTTAAAGCTTGTCAGGTTTTTGTACAGCGAGCTACACAAACTGGGGGATATGAACAACAGGTGCGAGAGCCTCTGGGGACACTAACCTCATTATTCAGGATTTGCGGTATCTCTAGGGTTCCATAGCAACTAATGAAGGTAGTAATAGGACAATTTAATTATAAATAATGTTGCTCATGGGGCTTATTAATGAGGCATGTATGTATCGCATCCAACCATCAAGTTTTTAGCGTAGAATACTTTATCGAGCTATTTTTGCTTTACTTACTCTGCTGGTCTTATTCAAGATGTCACACAAAAGGTTGGCTGATTGTGGCCACACAATCATGCAGATTTCTGACCTTGTACCAGATATTACATCTTTAAAAGGGCAATTGGACAATTCACAAACAGAAAGAGCAGCGCTGAAGAAGAAGTGGCTGCGGTACGATTTGATTATTTTTTGCGTCCATGTTTATTTTTCCTATATTTGAAAATGGGACCAGTTGCAATAATATTTTCTGTTGATAATTCTTGTTCTGCCGTTTGTTTATTGTTGGCAGTCCGTAGCAAAGGCGGAAGCCGAGAACGCTTTGCAGTGCTGTGAGACGGAGGAGTTATCTATGTAGATGTCTATACAAGAAGTCACGCTAAAATGTAACCTGGGTCAAGGAGTGTTGTATACATTGGTCAAATATGAAAATAGCAATTATATATATAGTATATGTTGCACAGCACAAGCGACCATCGTGTAAGCCGATTAAGGTCAATAAACAGAAAGACTTAATTTCCACTTAATGTTTGTTTCAGCGTAAAATAGAAATATTGCCACTTGCCTAGAATTATATAGAATAGAAGTAATTCTCGGTGGACTATTGAAGGCTGAAGGGACAATAAGTAAATGTAGATGTCAACACTGCCACTGTTTAGTTAACGGACTGAGCTGATGAAGTTGTATGCTGATCTTGATGTCTGGTATAAACAAGAAACCATGTGGTGCAAGAAATAGTGGGCAGAGGTGGCTGCTTACTCGTACGCCCCTGGGGTACTGGTGGTAACACTAGTTTCGTAGATCTAAAATAAGGCTTCTCTGGTGAGAGAGCACTGACCATATAGCTAGAGGACGAACAGCACGGTAAGGGGTCAAATGTGTTAAAGGATTTTTTCTCGGCGCACATAACAACATGAAAAAACTAAAATTTCAGAAGCTGACATGCGGGTCTGGTGCGACCGACGCATGTAGACTATCAGAGCAGTAGAAAAGCATAGGGGGGTTTAGGTGTCACCAGAATTTATCGACATAAGTTAAGTGACAAGCAAAATCGATCTCCCCAAGAGAAGCATACAAGACTGTCACCTGCCATGTGGTGTGGCGAAGGTCCCTAAAGCGAGCTTTTATCTGTTGCCAACACACGACGAGCACAGTGGGGCATTTATCATCATTTGCGGCGGTGTCACAGCACAAGAAGGGAGACAACCTTCCAAAGAAAATGCAACAAGCAGGGAGGTGTCAGCCCAGAGAAATGACCAAGGTAAAATTGTTAGGGACCTTCCATACTGGGGGTTACCTGACGTGAGTTGGAAGGCTTTTACTTTTCTGAGTAAAATGTAACTAAAAACCCCCATGTTTTTACTGTTGCGGCTAGCACAGATAGTTATTGATATATTGTGGCCCGAGGATAGTGGTGCATTGTATCTCTTTTCTTGTTTGTACTGCGTGGTTGGATCGGACAGAATTTGACTACGGACAGACAGAATTCAATTCCGGTTCCCCTTTACTACAGTAGAAGGAGCAATAAAAATTAGACACATGTATTGGCACATGGAACTATCATTCTGGATATGGGAATATATGGAACAATCACCGTGTTATATATAATGACATGTTAATAGTCAGGCTACCCCCTCCAGGGTCTTATTCTGACTCACTAAGATGCCATCCACAGGAGGAAGAAATACAGAAGCCCTATATAAAACCCAGTCTCATCAAGTCACCTAAGCAGCTGGCAGGGTGTAACATGGATGTTACAGTTCTGTATCAATTATTATTAGTTATGCTGCTGTCAATACAGGGCAGACTGGATACATTTGGAAAACAACAAATGCGTGCTTTTCAACGTCAACAGCTCAGGATCGAAGTGTAAAGCCAATCCAGGTACCAGGTATATATGAACACCGATGTGGTATGTAACACTCTTATTGATAACAGACTCTATGTAGACAATGCTTTAATTTAGTAACAGAAACTTAAACACAGTCGTCACTGGTTTAATCAATCTAGTATAACGAGTCAATATTAAGTATGTATAACAAATCTAGGTAAGAATCTATGAGAACAATGTATAATATTAATACAGGTTACACTCTACTTCGGTATACGCAAACTAAATAGTAACAGTCGACATGTACAGTGCTACTGTATCCAGGTCTATGACAGTCTATGGGAAAGTCTATGAAACCATCTATATATACAGTTCTAATTGTAAACGAAATCTATGTAAGCAATCTATATAACGAGGTCATAGTATAAAACTATATGTCTATGGTAACAGTCTATATACAGATCTATGTAACAGCTGTAGTGTATACGAATCGTATTCATAAACAGTGACTATATAACACAATATATTGATTGCGAACTCCATCAGTCTATGGGCTAACAATCTATGGGTCACTGAGAGAAATCGTACGTGTGGGAGAAAGTACGTGTAGAAATCTATCGTAAAAAGTTCTACTTGTAACGAGTCTATGTAACAAGATTCTAATATACAATCATGTAACAATGTCGTATGACAGGAACCACAGTCTATGTAACAATCTTTATAACCCAGTCCGATTATTAACTCGGTTCGATGGAATAATGTCGTATATAAAAGTCTATGGACACCAAGGACAAGATAACAGTCATATAACAATCGATTTTAACAGTCTAGTGTACAAAAAAAAATAGAATTAGCAAAAACAGTCTATATAACGCAATCGTAATAGGAAACAGTGCATATAAACAATCGTATATAACAGTCTATATAACAATCTAGGAACAATCTATATAAACAATCGGGAACAGTCGATGTGATCCAGATACTATGCATAAACATATCTGTAACGGCTCTAAGATGACATCATATGCTATATGTAACAGACGTCTATTTGATAAACACACAGAATCTTATATAGATAAATCATATGTAGATAAAAGTGTAACTATGTGCACAACATCCAATATATATCACGACCACCGGTTCTATGTAACAGATCATGTCAACAATGACTTGGTTTATACAGTGTTGCAGTATAACTTTATTAATATAACAGTCTATAGTAAAAGAAATCGCTGAGTTAACATCATATATACAAAACAGTCAGGTAAAATTTTGTCTATATAAACCATCTACTGTAACAATCTATATAAACAGTCTATTTAACAGTCTATTTGTAACCACATATAATAACAGTGCTAATGTAACAATTCTATATATAACAGTTCTATATAACCGTCTATATAACAATCTATGACAAATCTATGTAACAGTCTATCATAAACAATCTATTATAACAATTATATAACCGTCTAGTAAAAAAACTTATATCCAATAGTATATTACAATATATATTTAACATCTATTGCTAACCGTCTAACGTATACAATACTATCTATAAACACATGCTTAATAAATAACAGTCAGTTACGAATAAAATCTACTAAAACAGGTACTATTTAACAATCCAGAATGCATAACAATCTATTGTAACAGTTCATATACAAATACCGTCTACATAACACGCGCCCGCCAGAATCTATATAGAGTGCAATCTATTAAAAACAATCTATATAACAGTCGATATAACAGTCGTATATGTAAACAGTCGTATATAACATCAATCTATATAAACAAGATCTATGTAAACAATCTATGGTAACAATCTCTAGTATAACAATCTATATAACAATCTATATAAAGCAGGTCTATATCCCAGTCTGATGTATAATAGGTCTATAGGGAACAGTCTAGGTGTAACCAATCTATGTGACAATTAATATAACAATGCTATGTATAACCGCAATCAGTGTAATAAAAAACAATTATAGTAACAAGTCCTACCATGTAGACCATCTGAATAGTATGAGAGACAAGTCTATCATAAACCGTCTATATAATCGTCTATATAACAGTCTATGAACAATCTAGTTAAGTACATCATGATGTAACCAATCTATATTAACCGTATATGCTAAACAGTCTAGTGATGTAATAGGTTCTATATAACAGTCGTAGTTCCTATAAACAAGTCGTCTGGAAACAGTGTCTATGTAACAATTAGCTATAGACGTGCGTAATTACTAGACGTTCTATTGCTATACAAACGGAGTTATTCTATATAGCAACATGTGAAACCAATCTCAGTAACATCTTACTGTAATCAGTCGAGCTAGTTGTAACCAATCTAATATAGACAATCTATGTGAAGCAATGTCTAAGCGTACCATAACAATTCTATACGGAAAAGCCTCCACGGTACCACTCACACAATCGAACTTTGTGGTCTACTAGCGTAATAACACCAGTCTGATATGGTGCATGTGTCAGTTATTGTTAAGCAAGATAGGTGGTTAACCAATCTATATAAACACATATAGGTAAAAATCTCGTTGCAACAGTCTATGACAAAATGTATGTCATAGAAATCAGATATAACAATCCATTAACATTATGTAACCGTTCTTTAATATAACAATCCGAGTAAAATTAAAACAATCTATTGGTAAACAATCAGTCTAACAAACTATGTAACGATATATAGTATAACCGTCCTTATACAATCTTATAACAAATCTAGAAGATAACATCCATGTAAATCTATAGTAACAGTCTATATAACAATCTATATAACAATCTAATAAAGAGTCTTATATAACAGTCAAGTTGTAAACAATCTATATAAAAACAATCTGAGGTAAACAGTCTATATACAACAGTATAATATAAACAGTCTATGTAACCAGTCTATATAACAGTTCAGATACACAGTTCTATATAACAGTTCTGTCACAATCGATATAACAATCTTAATGTAACAGTCTAATAAACGAAATCGATAAAAAGTTCTATGTAAACCAGCACTATATAACGTCGAAGTATAACAGGTATATTATAAACAGTCTCTATAAACAGTCTCTAATATAACAATCTCGTAACAATTATGTAACATCTATATAACAGTATATATAATAGTCTATGTAACAATCTTGTACAAGTATATAACAGTCTATGTAACAGTCTATTAACAATCTATATAACAATCTATGGAAACAATCGTAGATACCAGTATATGTAACAATCTAGTAATAACCGTAGGTATTTCGGTAACAATCTATAAACCACATTATATAAAAATCTATAAACAATCCATTATTTGTAACATCTATGTAACAGTCTATATGACCCATCTATAGTAAACATTCGTGACTTCATACTGTGTTTCACAGGATGTTAACACGATCCGTCGGATATGAACAATCTATGTCCTGTTAAACAGTCTATATAACAATCTATATAAACAGTCATGTAACAGTCTATATAAAAGTCTATATAACGTTATGCTTCTAAAACAGTCTATACTAACAGTCAGTGTAGACCCACTCGATTAACACTATATGTACCAGTTCGATATACAACAATTGATAACAGTCTGACTGGGTATAGTCTACAGAACAGTATATAGTCATAATAGTCTATCTTAACAGGTCTATATTAACAATCTCTTATGTAACCATTTATCGTAAACAATCTATTGAAAGCCACGTTTATAACCGTCTATGTAACCTCATATATATACACAACCTCGATGTAACAGATGTTATGTACACGCATATATATGTAACAATTGAGTGACGATTTAGAACAGTGCTACTGTAAACAATCTATATAAGCAATCTATGGTAAAAACAATCTACATGTAACAGTTATGATAAAGACAATCATGTAACAAAGCGTATATAACAGTGCTATGGAACAATCTATGTAACAATCTATTAGTAAACAATCTATGTAACAATCTGATTATAAACACTCTAGCTCATAATACAATCTATATAAAAGAATCTACGGTTATAACAGTCCATTTCTTAGTTGTTTACAAAATCTAAAGCATACAGTAACGAATCCATGTAACAATCTATGATGAAAGAGTGTCTATGAACAATTACATCTACACAGTATATGGGATAATAGGGATGGACAGGTATGTAAAAATCTATGAAACAATCTATCATTGAACGTCTATGTACAATGTAAATATATACACACAGAATGCTATATAACAATCATTAAACAATCATATGATAAACACGGTCTAGGTAAGAGAGAGTGTAATATAAACAGTCTATATAAACAGTTGATGTTAACAGTCTATATTAACACTATATAACAATCGATATAACCAGTCTATATAACAATCTACAGAACAATCTATGTAACCAATATATGTCTATGTAAACGCAATCGGTGTTACGTATTAAACAGTCTATGTAAACAGATCTAGGGTAACAATCATGTAAGACCATCTAGTATAACCAATCTATATCACAATCTAGATAAAAATCTAATAACAATCTATATAAAAATCTTTATAACAATCCATGTAACCATCTATATAACAGTCTATATAATAGTCGGTATGATAACGCTCTATGTAACACATTTCTAGAACAGTCTGTGTAACAGTTATTGTAACAATTGACTATAACAATCTATAACACAATTCTATATAACAGTCATAGTAACATGAACGAAAGTAACTAGCGATGGACAATATAGTAAACAATCTATATGAACACACGAGACGCGATATAACAATCTATATAACATCTAGTAACAATCTTATGAAAAAAAAAACCCCAGGTTTTCCTTATTTTGAGTGTTAACAATTATACTATAACAATCTATATAACAATCTATAGAACAATCTATGTAACAATCTAGATAAAAATTCTAGCTAACAGTCTAATACAAACTATATAAACAGTCTATGTAACAGTCTAATAACAGTCTATATAACAGTCTATGTAAACAGTCTAATATAAACAATCTATATAACAGTTCTATATAAACAATCTATATAACAATCTATATAACAATGCATATAACAGTCTATTAACAATTATATAACAATTCTGTACAATCTATGTAAACAGTTATATACAGTAATATCTAAAAATCTATATAACAATCAATGTAACAATTATGTAACATGTTATAACAATCCATGTAACAATCTAGTAACAAATCTATATAACAATCTATGTAACAATCTATATAACAGTCTATATAACAATCTATATAAAAATCTAGTTATACAATCATGTAACAATCTAGGTAACAGTCTCTTTATAAAACAATCTATATAACAGGTCTATATCACAGTCATGCACATCTATATAACATCTCTGTAACCGTCTATAACAATCGATATAACAGTCTATGTAACAGTTATCTAACAGTCTATATACCAGGTCTATATAACAGTCATGTAACTCCAAATCTATAAACACATCTATGTAAAACACGCACACGCACTAAACTCAAGTATACCCCGCTCTAGTAACAGTATCTAGAACAGCTTCTAACAGTCTACTATTAACAATCTAGTAACACATTTAGCTTAAACAATCTATAAACAGTCTATATAATAGTTATGGTACAATCTATCGTAACAGTCTATATAACAGTCTAGTAAAGTCTATAAAACAATCTATATAACAATATATGAACAATCTTATATAACAGTCTATGTAACAATCTATATAACACTCTATATAACAGTCTATGTAACAATCTAATGTAACATCTATGTAACACTCTATATAAAAATCTATCTAGACAATCCATGTCACAATCTAGTAACAGTCTAGTAACAATCTATAGAACAATCTATTATAAAAATAACAGCTAGTAACAATTGTCTATATAACAGTCTATGTAACACACCGTCTATATAACGCTATCTCCCAGGCTAATAACAAGTAATAGCATGTCACGAGTAACCAATCGGAGCAATCTAGTAACGGTCTATATACACACTATTATGTACACTATAACGTCGGTGTAACCAGTTAGTGTAACCAGTCTGAGTGTATGTAGTAAGGTCTATAAGTCACGACCAGTCTATATAACAATCTATTGTGTATGTGTGGCAATTATGTACAGATGCTATTATCACTGTGTGCTCAGATAATAGTCATGGAAGACTTCAAGTCTATGTAACAGTTCTATATCAACAGTTATGAAACCAGTCTATAGAAATCTATATAACAATCTATGTACAAGTAGATATAACAGGTATGTAACAATCATGTGTAACAAGTCTAGTTATACAGTCTAGTAACAACTCTATGTAAACAATCTATATATAAACAATCTAGGTATAACAATCAGGATAACAGATCTATATAAGTACGTATTAACAATCTATATAAACCACGAAATCTATTATTACAGTCGAGGTAAAACAGTCTAGTATCACAGGTCCTATGTAACAGTCTAAGAGACCAATCGGATATAACAGTCTTATATAGACAATCGTAGATAACAATCTTAGTAACTAGTTTATGAACAATCTATAAATAAGCAATATCTAGTGATAACAACTATGTAACAATCTATATAACAGTCTATGTAAAAATGTATGTAAACAATATAGTAACGTAATCTATATAACAATTATGGAAACAATCTTGTAACAATCTATATAAAACTCTATATAAAAATCTATATAAACAATCGTTATATAAAATCAATAGACAATCATGTAACGAATGTCTATATACACAGTCTATATAATCAGTCTATGTAACAATCTATGTAACAGTCTATATAACCGTCGATGTAAACAGTCGATATAACAACTCTATAGAACAATATATGTAAACAATAATACAGCTATAACAGTCTATGTAACAATCAATGTAACAATCTAGTAACCAGTCATGTAACAATCTATGTAACAAATCTATATAAAAACAATCTATATAACAATCTAGGTAAAATCTAATAACCAGTCTATGTAACAATCTATGTACCAATCTATAATACAATCTATATTAACAATCTATATAACAATCGATGTAACAATCTATATACAATCTAATAGAACAGTTATATAACAATCTATAAAACAGGTCTCTGTAACAGTCTATTAACAGTCTATTAAACAGTCTATGTAAACAGTCTATATAACAATCTTTAAAAGTCTATAAAACAATCTATATAACAATCTATCATTAACATCTATATAACAGTCTAGATAACAATCTATATAACCAATCTTGTAACAGTCGATGTAACAGTCTATATAACAGTCATATAAAACAGTCTATGTAACCGTCTATGTAACAACTATATAACAGTCTATGTAACGCCTCAATCTAGGTAACAATCTATTAAACAATCTATATAACAATCTATGCTGTAACATCTATATAACAAATCTATCTAAACAATCTAGTAAACCAATCTATATAACAATCTATTAAACCAATCTATATAAGTCTAGATACAATCTATATAACAATCTATATAACAGTCTATATAACAGTCAATATAACCAGTCTTATATAAAAGTCTATATAACAGTCATGTTAAACAATTATATAACAATATATGTAACAGTCTATATAACAATCTATATAACAGTCTATGTAACGTCTATATAACAGTCTATATACAGTCTATATATAAAAAGTCTAGATAACAATTAGTAACCAATTTGATGTAACATCTATATAAACAGTATATATAATAGTCTATGTAACAATCTATGTAAAGTCTATATAACAGTCTAGTGTAACAGTCTATATAAAAATCTATATAACAATTATGTAACACAATCTATATAACAGTTATGTAAACAATCCATGTAAAATCTATATACTAGTTATGTAAACAATCTATGTAACAACTATGTAACAATCTATATAACAATCTATGTAAACAATCTATAGTAACAAATCTAATAACAATCTATATAAAAATCTATATTAAACAATTATATAAAAATCTATATAAACAATCCATGTAACAATCTATGTAACAGTCTATGTAAAAATCTATATAACAGTTTATTATAGTCTAATGTAACATCTAGTAACGAGTTATATAACAGTCTATGTAACAGTTATATAACAATCTATCTAACAATCTATGTAACAATCTATATAACAGTATTATGTAAAAATCCATGTAACAATCTATATAAACAGTCATTGTAACAATCTATGAACAATCTATATAAAAATCTATATAAACAATCTATGTAACAATCTATATAACAATCGATATACAGTCTCTATAACAAATATATAACAATCATATAACGTCTATAGTAACAGTCTATGTAACAGTCATATAAACGTCTATGTAACAGTCTATGTAACCAGTCTAGAGAACCAGTCATATAACAATCTATTATAAACAGTCTATCTACACAATCTATATAACAATCTATAAAACAATCTATGTAACCATCTCTATAACAGTCTATGTAACAATCTATGTAACAATATAGTAAAAATCTATATAACAATTCTATGTAACAATTATATAAACAATCTATATAAAAATCTATGATAACAATCTATATAAAATCTATATAACCAATCCCATGTAACAATCTATATAACAGTCTATATAATGTATATTGTAAAAATCTAGGTAACAGTCTATATAACAGTCTATGACACGTCTATATAACAATCATATAACAATATATGTACAATCTATATACAGTCTATGCACAAATCCATGTAACAATCTATATAACAGTCTTATGTAAACATCATGGACAATCATATAACAATCTATTAAACAATCTATTGTAACAATCTATATAACAGTCTATGTAACAATCTAGGTAACAATCGTATAACAATTCTAGCTAACAATCTATGGTAACATCTATATACCAATCTATTATAACAGTCTATATAACAATCTCTATAACCAATCATAGAATAGTCTAGGTAACAGTCTAATAACAGTCTATAATAACAGGCTATGTAACATGCTCTAGTAACAATCTAATAACCGTCTGATATACAATCTATATAACAAATCTATTAGCAACAATTAGATAACAGTGCTATAGAACGTAACTATATAACAATCTAAACAGTCTATGTAACAGTCTATATAACAGTCTATATAACAGTTATGTAACAGTCTATTGTAACAATCTATATACAGTCTATGTAACAATCTCCATGTAACATATGTAAACAATCTATATAACAATCTATGTAACAATCGATTAACCATCGATATAACACTTATGAACAATCTAATAAACAATCTATATAACAACTCTCTAACAGTCTATATAACAATTATATAACAATCTAGATAACAGTCTATGTACAGTCTAGTAACAATTCTTATATAAACAATCGATTAACAATCTATATAACCATCAATAAACAGTCTAATATACATCTAATAACAATGACTATAATAACTAATCTATTACGTATATATAACAAATCTATTAACAATATATATAACAATTCTATATAACAGGCTATGTAACAATCCATGTAACACTCTATATAACAATCTATAGAAACAATCTAATATAACAGTATATGTAACCAATCCATGTAACAAGCTATATAACGCAATCTATATAAACAGTTCTATATAACGTCTATGTAACAATCTATCTAACAATCTATATAACAAGCTATATAAACAGTCTATTATAACAGGCTATGTAAACAATCGTATAAACAATCTATATAAAAGTCTATTATAACAATCTATATAACAATCTATATAACATCTATATTAACAGTTCTATATACAGTCTATATAACAATCTAGATAACAATTTATATAACAATCTATATAAAGTCTAATAACAAATCCATAACAATCTATATAACAGTCTATATAACAGTATATTATAAGGTTAATATAACAGTTCTATATAACAATATATATAAACAATCTATCCCCCCCTGTTTAAGTGTGACATTATATAACAGTCTATATAACAATCTATTAACAATCTATATAACAATCTATATAACTAGTTCATATAACAGTCTATATAAACAATCTATAAAACAGTATATGTACAGTCTAGGTAACAGTCTATATAACAATCTATTATAAACAATTAATAACAGTCTATATAGCAGGTTATGTAACAATCCATGTAACAATTCTATAGAACAATCTATATAACCAATCTATATAACAGTAGATATAACAGTTCTATTTCAACAATCTATAGAACAATATATATAACAGTCTATAGAACAGTCTATAGTAACGTCTATTGTAACATCTATATAACAATCTATATAACCGTCATATAACAAATCTATAGATAACAAATATATAACAATCTATATTACAACTATAGAAACAATCTATATAACAGTCTATATAACAATCTATATAAAACAATCTATATAACAGTCTATTATAACATCTATAGAACAATCTATATAACATCTATATACAATCTATAAACACTATATGTAATAGTCTATATAACAGTGATGTAACAATCTATATAAACAGTCTATATAACAATATATTATAAACAGTCTATGAACAGTCTATGTAAACAACTATTAACAATCTATATAAACAATCTATATAAACAATCTATATAAAACTCTAATAACAGTCTATATAAAACAATCTATATAAAATCCTATGTAACAGTCTATATAACAACTCTATGAACAGTCTATTGTAACGTTCTATATACCAATCTATGGCACAGTCTTATAAAATTTATAGAACAACTATGTAAACAGTCTATATAACAATCTAGGTAACAGTCTATGTAACAGTCTCTATAGAACAATCTATTATAACAATCTATTAACAGTCTATATAACAATCTATGTAACAGGTCTATATAACAATCTATATAACCATCTAGATAACAATCTATGTTAACAATCTATGAACCAATTCTATATACATTATAAACAATCTATGTACCAATCTATATAACAATCTATATAACATCTAGATAAACAATCTATATAACAGCTCTATGTAACAGTCTATATAAACAATCTATAGAACAGTCTATGATAAAAATCTTATAACAGTCTATAATAACAGTCTAATACAAATCCATGTAACAATCTATGTAACAGTCTATATACCAATCTATATAACAGTCAATAACAGGTCTATATAAAAAGCCATGTAACCAATTCTTGGATGTAACAGTCTATTATAACAATCTATATAACCAATCTTATATAACAATCTATATAAAAAATCTATGAACATCGATATAACATCTATCTAACAAATCTATATAACATATATATAACAATTCTCTATAACAGTTCTATATAACAATCTATATAACAGTCTATGTAACAGTCTATATACAAATCTATATAACAGTCTATAACAACTATAAGAACAGTCTATATAACGGTCTATATAAAAATCCCATGACACATCGATGTAACAGTCATGGACACCAGGAGAAGTGGACAGCAGACCCGCACTGAGCAGGCGAAAAGGGGGGATTCCAGGCACCAGTTATCCCCCCTAAAAACAAGCCCCCTGCCTATGTAGCCGGGCCCACTACATGCGCTTTTTACTCTGTGTGATATTGCGAGTATTTGAAACGTTCATGTCCTGTGCAGCCACAGCCTTAAGGTTGTTTTGACTCTATAGATGGGTAACCTGTCAGTTTAGATGTCAGAGGTATAAGACGGGCACACATTTCCAATATGCTTCTGTGAATTTGTCTGTACAGCGAGACAATTCGGGAGGGCCAATGGCCGTTGTCGGATTTTTATAGGGCCAAAGAAACATTTTGGTGGCAGTGCATTATAATGGTGTAGTGGTTTGTAAAACCCGTTGTGGAGCCGCCAAATCTGAGCTTGACACTGATTTAGAAACTGAGGGAAGGTTCTGTAGGTCTCATTTTCTGCCTAGATTCGGCCCTATTTCTGTTCTGCCATTGAGTCCCTATGGAGAGCAGCCTGATAAAGCAAAGTTCTTGCAATAGCTCATATCGCTGAAAATGTTGATAAATAAGGCACTTGGCAAGATAGATAGATAACATCTCCCTTCCTGACGTCTCTTTGCTTGCCATTGGAAGATTCTGGGTTTAGACAGATCATTGTCTACATGGCGCTTGTTTAAGTTCTGTAATGGGGTTTTCAAAAGTTCCTTTATTCATGACATGTAATTTGTAGTGCTTGTCCTTGGTCCTTATCAGTTTAAACTGGTCCTGTGTTATTTGGTAAGCTGATATCAGGATTACCAATAACATCTACTCAACTTTCATACTTGTGAAAATGATTTTACCTTATCCTTTCACGTGTTTGCTCTTACATACCTAAAGGGATAATCAAAAGCATTGAAAAAAATATTTTGTCTAGTATTAATCCAAATTCTAGTCCAAATTCTCGCAACCTGTAGTCGGATTGGAATGGGTGATCAGCCGACGATCGTACAATAAATTCTGTCGGGGCAGCTGGAGAAAAAAACCTTGTCGGCCTATCTGATAGTACAATCGAATCTACGTCTAATGGTGCCTCATACACACACCATCCTGTAATTATGATATCATAGGGATAGTCTTTCTGTATGGTCTATCGTACGATTTTTGTACAAAAGTTTTATTATGTCCCAATGGGTTTGTACAACCAGGATTGTTAGTGTTATGAGCCCCTTTTTTAAGGCACCATGAATGGGTTTGGTATGGTAATCAGCCCACATGCATTTATTAAAGGCGCAAATGCCGTAGCCCATCCACAGTCGAGCCCCTCCTGCTTGGGACTCGTGCACGTTAAGGCACGGCAGGTTTTAAGCAGAAGGCAGCAGAGAAACGAAGGCTGGTAATTTGGGGACCACCATTTGATGTTGGTAAACCTCGTGAGGTGAGGTTTGGGGGGTGGACATACCCACCACACTTTAAACCTGGGGAGAGGGGCTGAGAAGGAGCTGTAGTGATGTCAGATGCTCCTAATTTTGGACAGGCTGTCTATGCTCCTTCCACATTGGAGCTGGTCGACTGGGTTTAGAGCACACAACCGATCCTTCCGCTTCATATTAAAAGATATACAATTTGAACTTGCCCAAGGGCACGTATTTTCTGAAATTCTCTGCGTTGCCTTTGTTTGTGCGTCAGGCGAGGGTTTCCAACTTACCTGCCTGGAGAAAGGTTGGTATATTGTTTGAATCATTCAGGTTCTCTAATTGTCCTCAGGAACCCCCATCATTACTCATTTCTGGCTCTTGTCACAGGTTACTAAATATGTGGATGAATCATGTCAAAGATGCAACTCTGTGCTATAAGGATATCTGAAATTGTATTAACGTCACTGGGGAATAGGAGAAGATTTGGAAAGTAGACCACAAGCGCAAAGATGATGGAAGTTAAATGCAAACTTTGGCCCTTTTGACTCTCAAGAGTTTTATGTTTGTTTCTATCGGGTGGGGGTAATATAAAGGTAAAGTAGAGGGCCAAAGCGGTAGTTATTATTCAGGGGATTTTTAAGCTTGTAAGATCCAATACGTCCTAAAAAGAGCACTAAACGGCCAAAAAAGATGTATTTCATGCATTTAATCCGGAGGTTTAGAGAAGTTTGTACCAACTTCCAGTCTTTAGAGCGGAGTGATCAGCACTTTCCAGTTTATGTGTCGCAACTTTGAAAATGTCTAAGCCAGCTATAAGACATGAGCGATATCATCGACCATCAGTCCTGATTGTTGGTGTAATAAAAATGTTCCTCCGTGTTGGGTAAACCCAGTACAGAAATAGCTCTATATAGCCTCAGATACCCACTTAGATTTTTTTAATAGCTGAATGACCATTTTGTCATTGGACACCACCCACAAAGACCAGTGATGGTTTTAGGTAAGTTTCTGTGCCTCGGGGTAATCTGTACGTTGTATGTTTTTTGCCAATAACTTGATGGTGTTGGTGGAGCCGTTGGTATGCACAAAATCACTATTTGTGGAGTTAGTTTTCTACCGTACATCCCTTTACTCATTACATTTTATATGTTCCTATGTGTCCACCTCTGGCAAACATGACCAGGATTAGATTGAAATCAGTAGGGATAGGTTTGTTACTTCCATCATCTTCAGTTTAATATCACTGTGTTCTTACCTGTTTCATAGTTCCCTGTGCTCCAGCAATTCTTGAAATATTCCGTAATCCGATTCTGTGAATGTACTGGAATGCGAAAGTACTTTTCCTTATATAGTTGAACTAGTGTTCAGGCTTTGGCAATAACACACATAGTGAACTGTTCAAATCTACACAAAAATTAACATGTTTAATAGTAACTTATCTAGTAATTGAGGCTTGCAATAAAGACCCCAATACAAGTACCACTTTATCCACCATTCCGTTTAACCTACCAAACAGTTGATCAGGAGGAAGGCAATACTTAAAACGGCTAAAAAAGGCGAGCGGGGAAACTCAATGGCAATCAGAAGTATATGGGTGTATAATAATCGGTATTAAAGTGATGTCATTATCCCAAGACGAACTTTTGGGGTTAAGGTAGGTAACCCCTACCCCACCAACCAACTGCAGCAATATTCTTTTTAAAAAAATCCGCCCACATTCTCATCGGGCGATCGACCGCCAGGAACGTTCAAGCATGGGCCAGACAGTCAGCCGCGTCTTGATTGGTGAGATTGGCAATCAGCCTGCGCATGTCCAGCCCTTGTTGAGGACGTGAAAGCAGCCAAGGACTGGATGCCTCAATGAAAGCTTGTCTTTCACTTTCCTGGACTTTGATAAGGCATTGCTGAAGAACCATAATGACAAAGATGTAGGTTTGATTTTAAAAACTACAGAGTGGGTCCGTATGGGGTTTATCTTAGTTTGGGGGGGGACATACCCTTTTTTAGCACAATTTACACAGTGGTTCAGAGATTTGGGGCCTCAGGCAACATAGGTGGAATTTGTGGTCGTTGGATGAATGGCCTGACAATTGACGAATATTGGAATCTCCGGATATTATTGTACAATCATGTTAGTCACATGTATGGCCACCTACTCTATTAAACCCAGAAATGTACTGTGATGCTAGCATCAGGACCATAATAATGTCTCATCTTCTTCTGTATATCGAATATTGTTTGCACGGCAACACAACAAAAACAAAGAAGGATGAGTTTTTAAAACATAGAATGTTGCAGGTTAATCCAAGGGATATCAATTGCATCTTGGACTTAGGAAGGAATGTCTACCCCCCCCCCCCCCTCCCTTTTCTTTTTCGTTTTGCCCTCCTATCGGATCACAGTTATTGGTGGCCATACATATTCACATCATACATAGTCACATATAAGTCTCTCACGATTTATTGATGCGATACAAATGAATGGTATTTTGCGGATCGCATGTCGGTTTTTTGGGGATATAAGATCGGGAGAGAGGTTACAGCAGGATCGAACAAAGTCACTGAACACTCGGTCTGGGTCGGGAAAGTAATATCGAAATATGTATAGCGCCTTTAGGTCAGGAGTAGGTTGGAACTGGATGGACATATGTCTTTATTCACACCTCAAATAATAACTAGACTATACTATACAATACTTCTACTACCACTATAAGTACTTCCATACAAACTATACTACACTATACTTACTATACTTACATGGCTATACTACACTATACTGTACTATACTATTAACACCACTATACTGTACTAACCATACTCTACTACACTACACATATATATAATATACAATACATACTGACATACATATACAATACTATACTACACCTATAATGTACTAACTATACAATGCTGATACTAAACTATACTGTACTATACTATTACTACACTATACTGTCTATACCCTACATACTATACTACACATACTATACAATACGAACTACACTATACTGTACTATACCATACAATACTTATACACTATACTGTACTATACTATCCAATTTACTATCTAACACTATACTGTACTATACTATACAATATGACGGATTTAATATACAATTACTCTACTACACTATAATGTAAATAACATACTATTACTACACTATACTGTTTTACTATACTATACCCAGATACTATATACACTTTTACTGTAGATACTTATACTAAAACTATACGTACTAACTATACCAAATACTATACTTACACTACTGTACTATACCATACCAATAATATTACTACACTGATACTATACTACCACTAGACTGTTTAATATACCATGCAATACTATACGACACGATACTGTACTATTACCAACAATACTAACTAACTTAACTGTACTATACATACAATACTATACTAACTATACTGTACTATACTATACAATACTATCTATACTTTTACTATAAACATACATAATATACTACACTAACTGTTACTATACTATTACCATACATAAATACACTATACTGTACTTATACTATACATAATATACTACACCTATACTGTACTATACTATACAATAAGATTAATAACTATACTATACTATTGCTACACGATCCTGTTACTATCTATACAATACTATACTACACTTATACTGTACTATACTATACAATACGATACTACACTATACTTTACTATTACTATACAATTGCGATACTGTACTATACTATACACCAATATACTGTACTATACTATAAATATTACGTACACTATATGTACTATACTAGACAAGCCTTATACTAAACTATACGGTACTATACTATACAAGTGGCTATATAATGTACAGACTATACAAATACTATACTACACTATACTGTACTATACTAACAATACTATACTACACTATACGTACTATACCATACTAACTACACTGATTACTGTACTATTACTGTACAATGCTATACTACACATATACTGTACTATTACATACTATATAACACTATACTGTGACAATATCAACTACTATACTACACTATACTGTACTAGACCATACATACTATATACACTATACTGTAGATACTATACACCTACTATACTACACTATCTGTACTGTACCTATACTATAAAATACTATACTCAATATACTGTACTATACCATACAATACGATACTACAATATACTGGTACTATACTATACAATTGCTATACTAACTATACGGATATATAATTATACACACTATACTGTTCCTATTAACATTACAATACTATGATACCACTATAATTACTATACTATACAATTCACTAATACTAACTATAATTGTACTATACTATACATACTATACTACACTATACTGTACTATACTATTACAATTACTATACGACACTATACTGTACTATTACCATACAATACTATATACACTATACTTGTACTCTACCATTACAATACGATACTACACCTATCTGTACTATACTATATATATACATACTACACTATTTATGTACTATACTATACAAGACTATACTACACTATACTGTAATATACCATACAATACTACACTATACTGTACTTACATACAATGTTACTATACTACACTATACTGAAGATACCATACACTACTATACTAAACTATACTGTACTATACTATACAATACTATACTCAATATACTGTATATACTATACAATCTATACTGTACTAGTACTATACTACACTATACTATACAATACATTACTACACTAACTGGACTATACTATACAATACTATACTTACACTATGTTACTGTACTATACCCAACAATACCTATACTAACTTATACTGTACTATACCATACAAATATACTACACATACTGATACTATACCATAAATACTATACTACACTATTACGTACGTAGTTACCATACAATACTAACTACACTGTGTACTGTACTATACTTACAATACTTATACGACAATATCGTACTATACAAATATACTGTACTATACGATACAATACTATACTACACTATTACGGTACTATTACAATACTCTATGCTTAACTCTTACGTTACTATACTATACACTGACTGTACCTACACTATACAATACTATACTACACTATACTGTACTTATATACAATACTATTACTGTACTCTACTATTACCATATATACTACACTTATACTGATGCTATACCATACAATACTATACTACACTATACTGTACTATACTATACAATACTATACTACACTACTGTACTATACCATACAATACTATACTACCACTATACTATACAATACTATACTACACTATACTGTACTATACCATACAATACTATACTACACTATACTGTACTATACCATTACAATACTATACTACACTATACTGTTACTATACCAGACAATACTATACTACACTATACTGTACTATACTATACTACAACGAGACTGTACTATATATACAATACTTACTACACTATTACATGTACTATTTACAATACTTATACACTATACTGTACTTAACTATACAATTACTATACTATACGGTTACTATTTTACATACATACATACTACACTATACTGTACTATAACCATGACAATACGATACTACACTCTACTGTACTATACTCCATACAATACTATACTTTTTTCTACACTATACTGTACTATTACTATACATACTATACACACTATAATGTTACTATACTATACCTACTATACTACAAATACTGTTACTAGTATATACACTACTATTACTGCTACTATACCGTACAATACTTAATACACTATACTGGACTATACCGTACAATACTATACTACACTATTACGGACTATACCATACAATACTATATTACACTATACGGTACTTACCATACAATACTATACTACACTATAATGTACTATACCATACAATACATACTACACTATACTGGTCATTAACTATCCTACACTAGACTGTACATACTATACAATACCTACACACTATACTGTAACTATACTCTACAATACTATACTTAAACTATTACGGTACTATACGGATACAATGCGTATACTTACTCTATATGTACTTATATATAACAAACTATATACACTTACGTACTATTACTATGACATTACTATACTACACTATACTGTACTATACCATACAATACTATACTACACTATTACTGTTACTATACCATACAATATTACTACCATACTGTACTATACCATACAATACTATACTACACTATTACTGTACGATACCATTACAATGCTATTACTACACTATACTGTACTATACTATACATGCCGAACTACTCTATACTGTACTATACAAGATATACTACTCTCTACTGTACTATATATACATGTGTATACTACGCTAGACTGTACTTACTATAAATACTATACTACACTTATACTGTATATACTTTTACAATGCTATACTACACTATAACTGTACTCTACTATACAATGCGATACTACTCTCTACTGTACTTATATCTATACAATGTTATTACTACATATAATTGTACTATACTATACAATGAACATACTATCTTCTATATGTCACCTTACTATACACACCCTCGCCTTATTTACTGTACACCTTTTTTTATACATACTACACTTACTGTACCTATCCAATAACCCCCCCCCCCCCCCCCAATACTATACTACACTATACTGTAATAGACTATACAATACCTCGAACTACACTATTTCCCCATGTATCCGCGGTAGCGACCGTCATGACCTATACACATAATAGAATGTGGCGATACGCAGCACCATACACTATACTACATAATCTCCATAATGTAATATACTATACAATAATATGACTACACATTATGTACTATACAATTAATATACTGATGATTATACTAATACTGTACTATACAATACTAGACTACACGATTACTGTACGCTACATATCAATACTATACTACACTATACTGTACTTTACTATACAATACTATACTACACTATACCTGTTGACTATACTATATTCAATATATACTACACTATAATGTATATACTATAGAATGTACTTACTGTGCTATATATTACTGTGCTATACTATACTGTACGAGACTTTCCGACGCACGTATACGGGACTTTAAATCTACAAGACCGATAAGGACAGTCTATACTAGACAATACTATACTACCATATACTGTACTATACTATACCATACTATTTACTTACACTATACTGTAAGCTTATAATATACATAATATACTACACTATACTGTACTAACTATACCAATTACGATAAGTACAACTTTTCTTTCTATACTTTTGCTACATTTTGATCACTCTCATTCACATTCACGCCATATTATTACTACTTTATGAAAGCTCCGTCAACTAATACTTGTGTGTGTGTGACCTCGCTTATGTATTCGTACCGTGATTCATACCGCCTGCGAGAACTGTTTACATACAATAGGATACTACACTTAACTGTGACTCTACTATTACTATACTGTTATTACAATACTATACTACACTATATGTACGATACTATACAATCTAGACTAACTATACTGTGCTATACTATACAATACTAACTACATATACTGCTTCATATACATACGATACTTACACGATACTGTACTATACAATACTATACTAAACTATACAATACTATAACTGTGCTATTGTACTATGACTGGTCTAATACTATAATATTACTACACACTATACATGTTATACTATACTATACGATACCAGAACTATACGTACACTATATTTTGGTACTCAGACTATACAATAATATACACCTATACGGATACTGATACTATACAAGACTCGAGACTTACACGATACTGTATATACTATACAATTTACTATTACTACACTATACGGTATATACATACAAATACTGATACACACTATTACTGTCCTGCTTACCTATACCAAGCTTATACTACACGATACTGTACTATACTATACAATGCTTATACTACACTCTACTGTACTATACTTATTACTATGCTATACTGTACTACTATATACAATACTATACTACACTTACTGTACTATAATAGACAATACGATGTATACACTATACTGTACTATACTATACACTCGATACTACACTATAACGGCTACTATACTTGTATATACAAGACTTATACTACACTAGTTACTGTACTATACTAGGACAAGACGAGACGACCACTATACGTACACATACGAGTATACTACTAGACGGGACGAGGACGATAATACCACTATAGTGTTACTAAGTAAAGACGATGGGACGATACAATACTATACTCACTATATGTACTATTACTATACGACCCTAACTGTTACTATTACAATACTTTCTATACTATACAATACTATACTACACATACTGTGCTATACTATTACAATTCTATCGACAACGATTACTGTGCTATACAAACTATACTACACTAGACTGTACTATACAAGGCTATACTACAACTACACTATACTGTACTATACTATACGTAATGCTTATACTACACTAACTACTATACTATACTGTACTAGACTATACACTACTATAAGGCCCCAAGGTTAACCCAGATGGCAGTTATAATGATATGCAAAGGTTCTATTGTTTTTGGCAGTAAGCATTAAGCACTGGTGTATCGTGGGTAGCACTGATCTATTGCAGTCCTTGCGTGCGATTCCTTCCTTGGACAACATTGCAAGAAGTGTGTATGTTCTCTGTGTGCCAGTTGTGGTTTTTCTCTTCATACAAAAGACATTACTGATATGTGTTAATATAATTAACAGGGTTATTCAAGAAAGTTCTTATCGTTTAAAAAACTGGTGTCATTTTTGCCCCAACCAATCAGATGTAGGCTTTTTCAAATGTTAAATAAGATCTGATTGGTTGGGGCAAAAGTTTAGCACCTTTTAAGGAATAAGAATTCTATTGAATAACCCTGAGTGTTTAGATCGTTAATCCTCCTCTGGCAGGGCCTGATGTGAATATATCATTGTAATTATTTAAAGCTGTTGACGCTATATAATCATGCTAATAATAAACACATGATGGATTTGGTCATGAAGATGTGTGGGCCTTGGCACCACGACCCAGTGTTTCAAAGTTACTATATGAACTCAGTATTTGGTTCACCGAAACTGTTATAGATTAGAGCAGGGGACCAGAAAGAAACGTTATTTCCAAAACTTTAGTCGGTCATAGCCTTGGGAGAACAAACTCATGTACCCGATGATAGTGTGAAGCTCTATAAAATAAAAACTTTGTTCATCATAAATATTGGTTTAAGGCTGAACCAGGAAAGGGCTTCTTAATGTTTTTCCCCTCAGCAGGTGCTTTGTGGACAGCCAGTTAAAATAGTATTTTTGTTAAAAATGTACTTTGTCCTCTGTCCATTATCAGCGTTGGATAAAACAGAACCCGACTTGTATTGTATGATACCATCTTGATTGGAACTCGCGGCAATGACTCATGTTTAAAAAACGGGGGGACGCAGAGGTAGATATATGTTCTGTAACCCAAACCCAGAATGGGACGTCTACTATTAATAAACCTTGCCGAAAACACCGTTAATGCTTATTGTCAGAAACACAATGGGATTCTGCTAGTAATTCTCCAGATAGATACAGTCCTTCTGTAGGGGCACCAAGCAAGGAAAGTGACACTGTGAGTGACAAATAGTTGCTCTCTTTGTAATGAAAGAGCCGTCTCAAATATTATTTCTGTTCTCTTTGGTAGATCTATGAGGACATAGAGGATTTTAATGAAAGTGAAATCCACCCCTAAAATTAAATGTTGTATGTAGCCCAAAAGGTGGGGGGGAACCCCGCCCTCCAACATAGAACCTTATATACTTCCAACGATCACTCCCGTATATTACCCCTTGCATTGGTATTGGAGATGCCTGTGTATGTCATCTTCCCCCTGTTCTTTATTCTCAAGCTCAGAGCTTTACCCAGGCTCACTGAGCTTTTGCAGGTGTGCAGGAGCGAAAGCTCCCTACCGCCAGTCCTTGTTTCATTGTAATCTAGTGTGGGTCTCCAATGCAGATCGACTGGAAAGAGAATCATCAGGGACCATTAGTTTTGTGGGAGGCGCACCACAACAGAAGTTGTTCTGTCCTTTGCTTCCCCCATGAGTCTGAGTAGGGTCTCCTTAATTAGCTTAATTTTTCTAAAAAAATTCAATGTTAAAAGATTTAAGCTCCTAAATGCTTGTAAGGTTGGTTAGGGGTGGTAACTAACAAGTAGTAGGTTTTTGTTAATGCCAGAGAGTTCAGCACTGACGCGTTGGCCATCGATGGTGCGTTCCCCCCGACTCCCCCCACAAAGAGAAAATGTAAGAACACTTGCTGCTATCCCTAATACGATGAGGTGACCCGCTTCTTTTCTTGGCAAAGAAAAGAATCGAAACTGTCATGATTGGTTGCCTATTGTGTATGAACTGCACATGTTGTATTAGTATTGATCTTAAACTCCACTGCAGGGACGGCCTTGTGGGGGGAATGGGAATTTGATCTCCTGTCCATTCATTTGGGGATTAATGATAATGGGACTTGGATCACTGACGTGATAATGCTATGATGGGTGGTTATCCATGATCTGTGCAGACAACCGTACCCCCCGTCCAAGGGACACTAGTGGAGAGATAATAGTGACAGTTCTATTACAAACTAAAACAAACATGGATCCATTATTCCTGACATTGTAATAAGAGACCCCACTGCACAATGTTCATTACATGGAGTGATGATAAGTCTGTTCCTACCTATCAAGATACCTGAGTTGAAATCTTGTATAGGGGAAACATATAGAGCAAGACATAGCCCAGACCACCTCCGACTATTGAGCTGTATTGTTTTGTAACCTGTCAAGTGTGTTGTCGCACAGGAGTAATCAATTTCCTTTGGCTTGCTTCATTAGCCCGACCGCCACTGAGCCATTCCCGACTCTAGTTGTGCCTGTGCAAGAAAAGTAAAAAAGTCGCACTAAGGAGAGAAGCAAACGTACTTTTTACAGGGGACTTACCACACACAGGAGGTAGGATTGGATTATCAGCTAATTAAAACAGCGTGGGCAGTTTTTAATAGACTATTGGTCCTTTGAAGAAGAGCTTTAACTGTGAACTGTAGACAAAAACAACCCAAGAAAAATGGAAGGTGATTGTGACCTGATAAATGAACATTTTATGGCAGCATTTGTATTCAAAGATCACATCCACTTGAATTGCCATTATCTTGATACCTTGGTATAATTGAGTATATGGTTACACACCTTGAAAGTATTTGTCCGATCGACACTTTCGACAAGTTGGCATGAGAAAGGACTAACGGTCGGCGGGTGTGGCCAAAAGTAGCCACGGGCGACAGTCACTGCGACAGCATTGCGTCCATAGGGGGAGCCCAACGCCAGCAGGCTGGGTTTCGGATGTGTCCCATCGCCGTTAGAAGGGACAAACGGTTGGTCGCTTTTTTAAGCCAAAAACCCATACAAAGGTTGAATTGAAAAATTACCATTTATGTTGGGGTCATGAGGGGTATGGAATAAATGAAAACCCATTGGTACGGCTCTAGACGGAGCCAGTTTAATACAAATCTATTAATTAAAAGAAGGCAATAATAATCTCTCCCAAGACATTGAGGTAAGCATTCCCAGCATTCCAGACCGCAGGACACATCCTAACTGTTTTCGCACTGAATGTTATGTTTGTCACACATGGCCAGAACTAGATACTGCGCTGAATTGCTACAGCAGGTCACCACCCTCTAGAGGTTCTAGCCAATCATGTTACGGTCCAGTACGAAAAGACAGCATGGAATCGTCACAAAGGAGCATGTGAATGAGGTCAATAAAAGAAGGTTGTTAATGGAAAGCAAGAAATATGGTGACACTGCGGATAGGTAAATGCATGTACTGCAGTTAAAACATCTAACATTATAGTCTATGGCATTTACTAATTAAATGGCATGTCCACAAACAAAGAAACTGGTGATTGGTCAGATACCGGCCTTCTTAAAGCCCAACTACTATTTTAACAGGTATTACATGATGTGAACCAAATATTTAATGATAAAATCTTTTCCATTCTGGCAAAGGTCTCTTCCCTCCTCCCTCTGCTCAATGGGCTTTGTATAAGCTGGAGCATGTGCAGAGGAGACAGTTAGGGGAAGTTACTTTATAATGGTTTGTGAAGCAGTTGTCACAGCCTTGATTGACAGCAGGAGGGGAGTAGCCAGCTGACTCTGCCAGAATGGAGGCATTAATAATATACTTCAATACCTGGCTAATAGACCCATCCGATACATAACTGCCTGGCATATACAGTCTGGGGATTGGGGGAGGTAAAAGACTCTGTGTCGGTTTTTTTGGTTTAAGGCTGGAAATTGGACCTTTAACTTTTATTAAAGCTTTTATGAATAGTCTGTTAGGGAAACATTTAACGTTTGGCTAGAGTTTACGTAGTGGAACTCATTTTTCCATGTTTACTGAGCAGTACGTTGTTATGAAGGTTAACCTAGTGAAATACAACCTGACCCTACCTATTAACTGAATATGAGGGTACTAATCACAAGATGTCAGTCACCAGAGTAAAAACTGTATGTGGAACTACCAAATGGAGTGCAGGTAAGTGGCACATTGAACATGACTTAATCAGGGTCTACCCTTTTAACATCGCGTGAGTGTACAATGGAACTTGACCAGAGACCCCCCCCCCCCTTCTCTCCCGTGAGCTTTCAACCCCCCCCCCCTTCTTTCTTTTCGGCGTTCGTTAAGGTTTACATAGCCCACCGATAATTTAATTGTGTACACCCCCAGTCTTCTATGGCCATGCACTAAAAATACAGATTACAATATGTGCAAATGCATCCACCGATTACATTGTTAAGCTATGTAGCCATGAGAGTTTTTTCGCTTCGCATTTATCTCATCGGCATGTCGATTAGATCTGATGGCTTCGGTCTTGCAGATTAGAAAGCACGGGCCAACTGAAACTTTTGGGCACCAGTGACTGTGTTTAAAACAACAGGCCAAGTAGGCTGGGTCAACACTAAGCGCCATATTTGTCCCAACCGATGCGTTCGCTACAAGCAGCATTGGCCAGGACAATGTTATGCGGTTTGCAGCAAAGTGTCCGTGGGAACTCTTTCCTTACCCTAAGGACTTTTAAAAGCAGACACCAGGATGCCCAAATAATAAAGGGGTACACACGATTAGATATATTAGGTCCCGAGCTACTCTCGACCTCCGTTCGATAGTTCAGTCTTTGACCCGCCCCAGTCGGTCGACTCGGACCCGAAAATTATCGATCGATGTGCCTAATGTGCCGTTCATTCTCGCGCCCCCGAAGCATCGGCAGTTCCGAATTCGGACGTACACACCACAGGCCACGTGATCCCGCAGGACAGGGTGGAAAAACCTTGTCCGACTTTATTGTGCGGTCCTCTATTGGACCGCTCCCCCCCCACCGATCCCTTCCCATCCGGTCGCGATGTGACTATCGGACGCGGCTGCTTTTAGCCGCGGGTAGAACTGCGACGACAGTCTTCCTCCTGGCTGCAACCGGTCGAAGTATCGACCCGTCAGCGAACTCCTCCTCGCGTATGGATCCTGGCCTCTCCCCCCCTTTCCGCCCCACTCTGTCTGCAACGGTCGGTTCAGAGGAAAAATCCGCTAGGTGTTGTGTACCTAGCTTAGGTTGGTTTCGTATGGAACTTCCCTGGACCAAATTACACAGTATGATATGTGGCTTCGGTTGCCCCATACTTAGCTATCAGACCCAGATCCCAATCATCCTCTAGTATATCGTTTGTCGGTCTTGTGACCACGTCCACCAGGGCCATGCTACGATTTGAATTCTGTGAACTATGAAACCCAAAAACAGTTAAGTGTTGAGAAACAACGGAGCCATGTTTGTCGGTGATTGCGGTACTATAAACAGTGCATCGTAATGATGGCCACACATCAATCTAAAGGGGCCCTACACATTGAGATACTAGCCGAAGGGATTTACACAGTATTTTTCCATCTGCCTCTTGTTTTTGCAGTGGAGGTTCCCCCCCCCTTTTGGGGAACGTATAGTGGTCAATGTATGGCTGTATCGGGACTATGTGTGTTTTGGTTACCCTATTGCCATGTGGTTGGCACTCTTCTGCGCTTAAAAGGGTCTCTCCCTCATCCCCAATTCTGATACGAATCCCTCCGAACTTGACCCCCCTTGCGGGTTTATTTTTACCCTCCTTGAATGGGCCCTTCCCGTATATCCAGTTCTTCGTTTGCCCCACTTCTTTGGCCCCTTCACTGCGTTCCGTGCCTTGGATAATGACGGCGGTCAGTTTTTGCCCATTACTCATCCCATACCCCCCAGTAATACTGTGTTTAACCCTGTATCTGCTGCTGCTATTAACCCTGTATCTGCTGCTGTTAACACTGTAACTACTGGTAGCCCTGTATCATCTGGTAACCCTGTCATTGCTGGTAACCCTGTATCATCTGGTAACCCTGTCATTGCTGGTAACCCTGTATCTGACCCTGTCTCATCTGGTAACCCTGTCCTGGCTGGTAGGTCTGGTAACCCTGTCCCTGCTGGTAACCCTGTCCCTGCTGGTAACCCTGTCCCTGCTGGTAACCCTCATTACTCATCCCATACCCCCAGTAATACTGTTTTAACCCTGTATCTGCTGCTGCTATTAACCCTGTATCTGCTGCTGTTAACACTGTAACTACTGGTAGCCCTGTATCATCTGGTACCTTCATGCTGGTTAACCCTGTAATCATCTGTAACCCTGTCATTGCTGGTAACCCTTGCTCTACCCTGTCTCATCTGATAACCCTGTGCTGCCGTTAGGGTGGTATCTACCTATCATTTATGATTTACGGATTTACAGCACAGTGCAGTTATTCACTTGGTAAAGGACCTACACCAGGCAGCAAAAGCTTTTAATTCTCCAATATAAAATGAACATAAGATGAATGTAATATCCTGAGATGAAGGAGCAAAAGGTGGAGATTTCTTTTTACAGCCTTGAATAGACTTTGAAGAGGTCCTATAGGGAACTGCACGATTGAACGGAATTTTCCAACGCGTCCGATCCGGACGAACAAATGATGAATGTGATCGATACTGACATGAATCAGAAAATATCAGCTGGTGTGTACCCAGCCTATGGGAAAAAAGGCTCTAAAATCGAAGTCTTAAGGGCCCTAGACACGTGCGAATGCAGATGCCAACATGCGATGCACAATGTGTATGAACTAATCGGGGGTTACCATTGTGTATACAATCAAAAGAGACTTGAGACAATTTAGTGCAAGTCTTAAGGTTCGTACACACCCGTGATCGCACGTGTGTACGAACCTTTAGTCTAGGTATACATGTGGTTCATAAGAGAGACCACAATAGGCTGTGATTTACCGCCATGTGCGACTGTTCCTTTAGTGGGGAACTTCATGTCGGACTAACTAAATAGTAAATTAAGTAGGTTGGTGCTGGAAGATACATCCCAAGCGCTTTACCTTCAGACTAAGTAAGGACCATAAAGACAAGTCAATGTGATTCCCTTGTTGTGTTATATTCTATTCATCTTGTGCTTAGGGGGAGATGCAATAAAGGACCCACCCTAACCTGTAAGCATTGGTGTTATATGGGTTAGTGTGCAATTTTCACCCCATTAGGGGTCTGGACCATTTCCAACGGGTATGCAAACAGCACCAGGCAAACAATGTAAGTTAAATTTAGCATTTAATGTAGAGCAAAATTAGTGCGGCACTTAATGTATTTCCATTAACTATATGTTCATCCTGGGATCCTATCCGATTGCCATTTGTCAGGAAGGATTTTATTCCTTCCAACTGTTTTTTTTTGCATTTCTTTAGATCAAGTGTTAAGTTGGCTAAAAATTTGGGACTAGATGGACGTATGTCTATACAACCCCCAATACTATGTTACTGTGTAACTGTTATACAGACATTATGGGTGGGGTATAAAGGTTGGACTAGATGGACGTATGTCTTTATACAACCTCCAATACTATGTTACTATGTAACTGTTATACAGACATTATGGGTAGGGTATAAAGGTTGGACTAGATGGACGTATGTCTATACAACCCCCATACTAGGTACTGTGTACCTAATTGCTGTTATACAACATTATGGTCGGTTAAAAGGTTGGACTAGATTGGGCCAGTTTTATATAACCTCCAATACTATGTTACTATTAACAGTATATACAGACATATGTGGTGGGTATAAAGGGTGGGACTAGATGGGACGTATGCTTATATACAGCTCACCATAACTATGTTCTAGTACCTGGTTATACAGCCATTTATGGGTAAGGGTAATAAAGGTTGGACTAGATGGACGTATGTCTTTATACAACCTCCAATACTATGTTACTATGTAACTGTTATACAGACATTATGGGTAGGGTATAAAGGTCGGACTAGATGGACGTATGTCTTTATACAACCTCCAATACTATGTTACTATGTAACTGTTATACAGACATTATGGGTAGGGTAATCTAAGATATTTAGATGCCGATACGTCATAGTTTTATATAGACATGTAGCTTTTTATTTTAAAATAAAGGGGAATATTATTCTATCAGCCATAGTGTAAGGGAGGGGGATATACAGAGGGTATATGTATATGTGTATATATGTGTATATATGTGTATATGTGTATATATATATATATATATGTGGGGATATTTAGTTTGATTCCTACTATAGAGCTGTGCTGGGTTTGTACTTCTATACATTGGTCCCAGTGACTGGTAAGAACAGGTGGGAGATGTTTGTGCAGGTAAATCCTACTCATAGCAGTGCAGGGAGTGCTGGGATATGTAGTCTCTCCTACCGGTACATGTCACCACACGCCTGGTGTAACTGCTGAACGTAGAGGGTCAGTGAGTGGGCGAGACAGCCATGCAATCTCCTGCTGTGTCTCACAATATCCCGTTCCAGTAGCTCTCACTCAGAGACATTGTCCATGTGATGTCTCGCTGACAATCTCCAGCATGTCACATTTACCATATATTCATCCCAGACACAGGGTGACAGGTTGTGTTTGTGTCGGACGGTCTGGCAGACAGCAGGTCCCATTCGGCCCCATTGTGTACGAATATGACTCCATAACCCTCAGCTGCAGTACAGAATGTGCCATTGCATGAATATGAAACCATAGACCCTGAACTACAGTGCATTATGGGAGTCTACACCATCCAACACCTGCACTGCATCATGGGAGTCTAGGGCCTCAGAATCCCAAAGCCCCTAAACATTGTCCACCAGACCTCATCAAACATGCCAGCAACCCACCGAACCCCCAACCATGGCCCATCAGACCCAAAAACAAAATCAAGAAAGCATAGCCCCCAAACATGGTCCATCATACCCCACAGAGCCCCCAAAACAATGGTCTATCAGAAGACCCTCCACAAAACTCCCTATAAAATGATTCACCAGACGCCCTCAAACATGGCCCTCAGACTTCCACAGAGCCCCAAACATGGCCATCAGACTCCAGAGCCCAAACATGGGTCCTCAGACCACTGCAGGTAGAGTTTCATATTTTTGCACGAAGACTCAGAG
>JAACNH010000549.1:111704-183022 GCA_019447015.1 Hymenochirus boettgeri
TGCTTTATATCTGGGTGTGGAAGTGTCATACATTCTTGTAATACCACCATGGCTGTATCATCTGGGTTGGAGCTGGTCATATGCTTGTAAACAATCCATGGGCTTTGATATCTGGGTGGGAAGCTGTCAACTGCTTGTAATACCAAATCCATGGCTGTATGGGGGGGTGGGAGCGGTTCATTTGAAACTGCTTGTAATACCACATCCAGAGCTGTATATCTGGGGTGAGGTGGTCATACTGTTGTAATACACATCCATGTGCGTATATCTGGGTGGGAGCTGTAATACTGTTGTAATACAATCCATGTGCTTGAATATCTGGGTGGGAGCTGTCAACGGCTTGTGAATACATCATCCAGGCCTGCTATATTTGGGGGGGAGCTGTCCTACGCCTGTAATACACATTTCCATGGGCGGGCCTATATACTGGGTGGAGGCTGTCATACTGCTTGTAATACACATCCATGGGCTGTATATCTGGGTGGGAGCTGTCAAACTGCTTGTAATACACATCCATGAGCTGTATATCTGGGTGGGAGCGGTCATACTGCTTGTAATACACATCCATGAGCTGTATATCTGGGTGGGAGCGGTCATACTGCTTGTAATACACATCCATGTGCTGTATATCTGGGTGAGGCGGTAAGACTGATTGTAATACATATCCTGGCTGATATCGGGTGGGAGCTGTCAACTGCTTGTGATACATCATCCATGGCCTTGTATATCTGTGGGGGGGGGAGCTGTCCAAGCCTGGTAATACACATTTCATGGGCTGTGCTATATACTGGGTGGGAAGCTGCATACTGCCGTAATACACTCCATGGGCTATATCTGGATGGGAGGCTGTCATACGTGTAATACCACATCCATGTGCTGTACATTTCTGGTGGGAGCTGTCATACTTCTTCAATACACATGCCATGGGCTTGTATAATCGGGTTGGAGCTGGCATACTGCTTGTAATACACATCCATGGGCTTGTATATCTGGGTGGGAAGCTGCAAACTGCTTGTAATACCATCCATGAGCTGGATATGGGGGGGACGGTTCATTTGACTGCTTGTAATACACATCCATGTGCTGTATATCTGGGTGGGAGCTGTCATACTGCTTGTAATACATATCCATGTGCTGTATATCTGGGTGGGAGCTGTCATACTGCTTGTAATACACATCCATGTGCTGTATATCTGGGTGGGAGCTGTCATACTGCTTGTAATAAAACACAGTCCTGTGCTGTATATCTGTGTGGGAGCTGTCATACTGCTTGTATTGTATTGCCCAGATGGCCCCTGGGGGCCAAAGTGGGAGGGCACAGATTGTGATGCACCTGTGAGTGAGAGGCAGATGTGTGCCAGCGAGGATTCTGGGTGATGACAAGGCCACATTCCATGGGTCTGAGTCATGGCACGGTCTGTCCGTCCACCTGCAGTCTGCGCCAGTTGGTTGGATTGGGGAGACTAATTTCCATCCTTCTGTCTATTGAAATGTGAATGGGAGATTTCCCTGTTCTTGTGGCAGCGACGAGGCGGCTGTTGGCAGAGCCAATTCCCTCTATTGTCAAACCTCCAACCTCCTTTAATTAAAGACAATTACTGCTTTCAGCCTCTCCTCACAGCCCAACGTGGCTGTTTGCAAACACACAGCTGCTATAGCTTTGTCAGACAGATTTCACTGCGCTCTCTCGTCCTCCCTCTGTCTGTCTCTCTGTCTGTCTTCTCCCCCTCATCCTCTATCGCTATGGCTGTCTCTCTGTCTGTCTCTCTGTCTGTCTACTCCCCCCTCGCTATGTCTGTCTCTCTCTCTGTCTCTCTTTCTGTACCCCTCTCATCCTCCCCCATTGCTCTCTCTCTGATCCCCCTCCTTCCTTCGCTCTCTCTTTCTCATTCATTCTGCCCCTTTCTCTACCTCAGAGGGTTTTAGGAGATGCTGCGGAGGCTGAACCGGTTTCCTCCTTTGTAATCCATTCTGATTGGGACTGTGGTTGTGTAAGACACTATTATTCTATATCATTTAATAGTAGAACTGGCCAATAAATGTGCTTAGATTGTAAGCTCTTCGGGGCAGGTCCTGATGTGAATGTATACATGGCATTGTAACGCGCTATGGAATATGTTGGCGCTATATAAATCCACAATAACAATAATAATGTCAGAAAACCAATATGGACCACATGGCAAACTGTCAGCCACTATTGCTGTAACCGACGGTCCTTCCTTCTGGCCACCCGGTGGGTGTGTTCCCTGGTCAGGCACAGAGATGATTGTCGGACGTACAGTGGATAAACAGGAATGTAAACCAGACGGATCCTACAGACAGAATGATATGGGGCGGGAATGGATTGTATATCGATAGAGCCCCAGGGCCCAATCCATCCTCTCTCCAATCTACACACAGTCACAGCATTCTCCATATAGAAAGTATAGGCAGATCGCTTGTGACTCCATACAACTAATGATCGTGCCCTTCATGCAGTATGGCAGCTCCTATCCAGACACTTATAGATGCATTAGGGTTATTTACACTGGAGAAGAGGCACTTGATGGAAGAAATAATCATGTACAGTAATGTCCGGTATCATTAGGGTACCATGTCCGGTATCATTAGGGTACCATGTCCGGTATCATTAGGGTAACATGTCCGGTATCATTAGGGTAAGTAATATAAAAACCTTAAAAGGTATAAAGTTCTTAAATTTCCTATATGAGCATTTTCTTTCACAGATGGTAGAAGTTCCTACTAGACAGAATGCGTTGTTGGATCTGGTGATATCTAATAACCCAGAGCTCATTATGGAGATGAAGGTAATGGGAAGCTTAGGGAATAGTGACCATGATATAGTGTCATTTAATAAGGTTGCAGAAAACTAAAGGCATGGCTTAACAAAAACTTTTAACTTTAGGAAAGCTAATTTTATGCTTTTAAAGGAATCGCTCCTGCTCATAGACTGGGGGGAACTGTTTCTAGGTAAAGATACTGAGCAGATGTGGACCACTTTTAAAGGGATATTAAACTATAACATCTCCAAATCGGTACCTTTAGGAAACAAGTGTAAAAAAATTAGGTCCACTCCTGCATGGCTTAATGCTCAGGTAAAAAGGGAAATGGAAAAAAAGAAAAGGGCTTTTAAAATTTTGAAAGCAGAAGGCACAGAACAGGCTTACAGGGACTTCAAAAGTTGTAATAAAGAGTGCAAGAAAGCAATTAAACTAGCTAAAATAGAAAATGAAACACGGATTGCCGAACAAAGCAAGTCCAACCCCAAGATGTTTTTTAAGTATATAAATGGTAAAAAAATGAGGACTGAGAATGTGGGACCATTAAATAATGGAGCTGAGGTGGTTGTAGAGGATGCCGAAAAGGCTAATCTGCTAAACCGTTTTTTTACATCGGTTTTTACTGTTGAGAATCCTTACAGTAGGGATTGTAACAATGTGCAGGGAGGAAATGAAGAGTTTTCACATTGGATAACAGAGGATATGGTACGGAATCAATTAGACAAAGTTAATATCAATAAAGCGCCAGGACCAGATGGATTGCATCCTAGGATTTTAAAAGAGCTTAGTTCAGTTCTAGCAAGACCACTGTGTCTCATCTTTTCAGATTCGCTTTTGTCTGGGGATGTGCCGCTGGATTGGAAAAAAGCCAATGTAATACCAATATTCAAAAAAGGTAGTCGTTCACAGCCTGGTAACTATAGACCTGTAAGCCTAACATCAGTGGTAGGGAAGGTGATGGAAACTTTGTTAAGGGATCATATCCTTGACTTTGTCTCCAGAGATCATCTTATTAGTAGTAGTCAGCATGGATTTATGAGAAATAGATCATGCCAGACAAATTTAATTGGTTTTTATGAAGAAGTGAGTAAGAAGTTAGATTCAGGCACAGCTGTGGATGTGGTATATTTGGATTTTGCAAAAGCCTTTGATACTGTGCCACATAGGCGACTAATGTATAAACTGAGGACTGTTGGCCTTGAAGAAAACATTTGTTCATGGATAGAGAACTGGTTATTGGACCGCAAACAGAGAGTGGTGGTTAATGGAGCTACATCTATGTGGGCTAAAGTTCTAAGCGGAGTTCCTCAGGGTTCTGTACTGGGGCCGCTTCTGTTTAATCTGTTTATAAATGACTTAGAAGGGGGCATTGAGAGCAAGGTCTCTGTGTTTGCTGATGACACTAAATTATGCAGAGCTTTGGAAACTTCCAATGATGTGCAAGTGCTGCAAGCAGACCTAGATAGATTATCAAAATGGGCAGCAGAATGGCAGATGAGATTCAATGTTGATAAATGTAAGGTGATGCATTTGGGATTTAATAATCCCTGTGCCACCTACACCATAAATAACTCTGTGTTAGGTGCATCTGAAATGGAAAAAGATTTGGGGGTTCTGGTAGATAACAGACTTGGCTGTAGCAAACAATGCCAGGTAGCAACAGCTAGAGCTAGCAAGATATTGTCTTGTATAAAGAGGGGAATAGATTCAAGAGAGAAAAATATTATTCTCCCTCTTTACAAGGCACTGGTAAGGCCTCATTTGGAATATGCGGTGCAGTTTTGGAATCCCATATACAAAAGGGACATCTTGGAAATGGAAGCAGTCCAGAGAAGGGCAACTAAATTAATAAGGGGAATGGAGGGGCTTGAATATGCAGGCAGATTAGACAAGTTAGGGCTGTTTACATTGGAGAAGCGGCGGTTGCGTGGGGACATGATAACCTTATACAAATATATTAATGGCCCATACAGTGAACTCTCTGGTGCATTGTTCACTAATAGGTCATATCAGAGGACTCGTGGACATCCTTTAAGGTTGGAAGAAAAGAAGTTTCATCTTCAAGTTAGGAGAGGTTTCTTTACAGTGAGAACGGTGAAACTGTGGAACTGTCTTCCAGCAGAGGTGGTAATGGCAAGTTCATTGAATAACTTTAAAAAAGGCCTGGATAAGTTTCTAAAACTAAAAAATATTGAGAATTACTGGTATTAATGCATATAGATCTGGTTGATCCAGGGATACTTTCCGATTGCCGTTTGGAGTCAGGAAGGAATTTTTTCCCCCCTTTTTTAGCTGGGGTTTTTTGCCTTCCTCTGGATCAACTGTTAGGTAGGGTTAAAAAAAAAAAAAAAAAAAAAAAAAGGTTGGACTTGATGGACGAATGTCTTTATTCAACCTTAATTACTATGTTACTATGTTATGTTACATAGTCAAGGTCCTCTATTCCCCTTATTAATTTAGTCATAACCTATCTAATCTGTCTACATAGCCATTGTCAGCTATTCCCCTTATTAATTTAGTTTTAACATATCTAATCTGTCTACATAGCTATGGTCCTCTATTCCCTTTACTAATTTAGGTATAACATATCTAATCTGTCTACATAGCCATTGTCAGCTATTCCCCTTATTAATTTAGTTTAACATATCTAATCTGTCTACATAGCTAAGGTCCTCTGGTCACCTTATTAATTTAGTTAAAACATATCTAATCTGCCTACATAGTCAAGGTCCTCTATTGCCCTTATTAATTTAGGTATAACATATCTAATCTGTCTACATAGCCATTGTCAGCTATTCCCCTTATTAATTTAGTTTTAACATATCTAATCTGTCTACATAGCCATTGTCAGCTATTCCCCTTATTAATTTAGTTTTAACATATCTAATCTGTCTACATAGTCAAGGTCCTTCATTCTCCTTATTCATTTAGTTCCAAAATATCTAATCTGTCTACATAGGTACGGTCCTCTATTCCCCTTATTAATTTAGTTATAATGTGTCTAATCTGTCTACATAGCCGTGGTCATCTATTCCCCTTATTAATTTAGTTATAATGTATCTAATCTGTCTACATAGTGGCATATCTGGGCTGTTCTCAGCGATTCCGTAGAACCTGTTTCCTTGTAATGCAGAGTGATTAGCACCCAGCACAATGTTTACTGGAGACTGAGCAGGATCTGTGGCGCCATCTGCTGTCTGAATCGGGGCCTCTTGTCTTACAAATCGATTTGTTGCTTCTGCCAATAAGTCGACTGGGAAACTCCTGTAACAAGGGCCAGGAGAGGGGGGGCTGGTGGGGGAGGTATGATGGGTTATTATAGGAAATAAAGACCATATATCGTCCAATAAAACTGCATCTCCTACATATATCGTCCAATAAAACTGCACCTTACTGAACATTGGTAAAAGGTTATTAACCGTGGTGAACTGTAGCGAACATTGGTAAATAGTAATTAACGGTGATGAACAGTAGTGAACATTGGTGAATAATAGTGAACATTGGTAAATGGTAATTAACAGTGGTGAACAGCAGCGAACATTAATGGTGATGAACAGTAGTGAACATTGGTAAATAGTAATTAACGGTGATGAACAGTAGTAAACATTGGTAAATAGTCATTAACGGTGATGAACAGTAGTGAACATTGGTAAATAGTAATTAACGGTGATGAACAGTAGTGAACATTGGTGAATAGTAATTAACAGTGATGAACAGTAGTGAACATTGGTAAATAGTACTTAATGGTGATGAACAGTAGTGAACATTGGTGAATAGTAATTAACGGTGATGAACAGTAGTGAACATTGGTAAATAGTAATTAACGGTGATGAACAGTAGTGAACATTGGTGAATAGTAATTAACGGTGATGAACAGTAGTGAACATTGGTAAATAGTAATTAACGGTGGTGAACAGTAGTGAACATTGGTAAATAGTAATTAACGGTGGTGAACAGTAGTGAACATTGGTAAATAGTAATTAACGGTGATGAACAGTAGTGAACATTGGTAAATAGTAATTAACGGTGGTGAACAGTAGTGAACATTGGTGAATAGTAATTAACAGTAATCTATACAATCGCACAATCTATACAATCACACCTAATCTATACAATCACATGTAATCTTCACAATCACATATCACACGTCATTTACACAATCACACAATCTATACATTGGGCAGTATAATAAGTTACACAATATCACATCTTTATAACAGACACATGGAAGGATTTCTAGTATTTGTTACAAACATTAAACTATAAACATCCATCTCATTATACACACGGTGTAACAAATGTAACAATACAGACACTGTCGCATCTGTTGCATATTCCCAACTATAACAAATCTATTTCTATCTATTGTAAATCTAAAAATGCCTATGACGGGTTTGTTTGGATTTGGGGCATCTCCGTTATTCACAGGGAAACATCGCATTTCTGGTTCAAATCTTTGGGAACGGACTGTCCAGTTCTAAAATCCAGAAAGATTCCAGCTTGTTACTTAAATCCAAAACATCACCACCTCTAACTTGTGTCCTGTTTCTTTTATCCCTGGAACAATTCAGTAATCAAGGTTCAATGCCGAGCATTGCAAAAAAAAATTGTGCCACCGGTGTCAGCTGGTGAATAGTAGTGAACATCACTGAATATCAGTGAATGGTGGTGAGTAATAGTGAACATAACTGAATAGTAGTAAACATCACTGAATGGTGGTGGATAGTATTGAACATTACTGAATATTCGTGAAAATTACTAAGTAGTAGTGAACGTCACTGAATATTACAGAGTGGTGGTGAATGGTAGTGAACATTACTGATTTGTAGTGAACATTACTGAATAGCAGTGAACACCGCTGAACTGTAGTGAACATCACTGAATATTACAGAGTGGTGGTGAATTGTAGTGAACATTACTGAATAGTAGTGAACACAACTGAACAGTAGTGAACATCACTGAATATTACGGAGTGGTGGTGAATAGTAGTGAACATTAACAAATAGTAGTGAACATCACTAAGTATTAGTGTATGGTGGTGAATATTAGTGCGTAGTGGCAAATAGTTGTGAGCATCACTGAATATTATTGAACGGTGGGGAATAGTAGTGAGCATGACTGGTTATTAGTGAACATTAGTGAGCAGTAGTGATGGGAGGTTGTTTCTTCACTGTCTGAGCCCCATTGGTTTAGCTACATGGTAAAATCTCGGGGTAAATGATATTTCTGGAGATTTCATTTCATGTTCCCAGATTGCCGACTGTCTGTGTGTGAACAGATGGTGCGAGGGTCTCGGGTGTGTGATCTGAGTGTTTCTCCTAATTACATGAAGTGTAAACAAACCGTGGGGGGCACGACCTGGTCCTCAGTCCGTTACAGGGTCATATGCTATTGTTTACCCAAGGAAATGATATTAAAGAACAGACTGAGCCCGGGGCCATCACTGTCGGGGCCCTAGGTAAGATGTTATTAATGTTTTTACTGCACCGTAATATGAGAATGTGGCCCCAACCAAATAAAAGGACCAGCAGGCCATAGTCAACCCCGTTAATGTCAATCATCTGTTTTCTTTTGCCCTTTAGCATGTCCCACGGGAATGTTCAAGGCCAATCAAGGTGATGATAGCTGTATCCACTGTCCAATCAACAGCCGAACAACTTCAGAAGGGGCCACCAACTGTGTCTGCCGAAACAGCTACTACCGTGCAGACTCGGACCCACTCCAGATGCCTTGCACTAGTAAGTAAATGTTCCACTAATGTTCACTATCATTGTGCAGGAATTCTATATGAGATGTGTAAATACCCAGGTAGGTCTCTATATGAGATGTGTAAATACCCAGGTGGTCTCTCTATGATATGTGTAAATACCCAGGTAGGGTCTCTATATTGATATGTAGTAAATAACCCAGTAGGTCTCTATATAGATGTGTAAATACCCGGTAGGTCTCTATATGAGATTGTAAAACCCAGGTAGGTCTCTATATGAGATGTGTAAATACCCAGGTAGGTCTCTATTGATTGTAATCCGTAGGTCTTATATAGATGTGTAATACCCAGGTAGGTCTCTATATGAGATGTTTAAATACCCAGGTAGTCTCTATGAATGTGTAATACCCAGGTAGGTCTCTATATGAGATGTGTAAACCAGGTAGGTCTCTATATAGATGTGTAAATACCAGGTAGGTCTCTATATGAGATCTGTAAACCCCGGTAGTCTCTATATGAGATGTGTAAATACCCAGGTAGGTCTCTATATGAGATTGTAACATACCCAGGTAGGTCTCTATATGAGATTGTGTAATACCCAGGTAGGTCTCTCATATGAGATGTTTAAATACCCCGGTAGGTCTCTATATGAGATTGTAAATACCCAGGTAGGTCTCTATATTAGATGGTAAATACCCCGGTAGGTCTCTATATGAGATGTGTTAAATACCCAGTTAGGTCTCTATATGAGATCTGTAAATACCCAGGTAGTCCTCTATATGAGATGTGTAAATACCCAGTAGGTATCTTCTATATGAGATCTGTAAATACCCAGGTAGGTCTCTTAATGAATGTTAAATACCCAGGTAGGTCTCTATATGAGATGTGTAAATCCCAGGTAGGTCTCTATATAGATGTGTAAATACCAGGTGGTCCTCTATATGAGATTGTAAACTACCCCAGGTAGGTCTCTATATGAGATGTGTAAATACCCAGGTAGGTCTTTATATGAGATGTGTAAATACCCAGGTAGGTCTCTATATGAGATGTGCTAGACTACCCAGGTAGGTCTCTATATGAGATGTGTAAATACCCAGGTAGGTCTCTATATGAGATCTGTAAATACCCAGGTAGGTCTCTATATGAGATGTGTAAATACCCAGGTAGGTCTTTATATGAGATGTGTAAATACCCAGGTAGGTCTCTATATGAGATGTGTAAATACCCAGGTAGGTCTCTATATGAGATGTGTAAATACCCAGGTAGGTCTCTATATGAGATGTGTATATACTGGATTTCCTGTTTCCCACACGGACTGTCCCACGTTGTCTCTTTCAGCCATTCCGTCTGCTCCCCAGAACGTCATTTCCAGTGTGAACGAGACCTCCCTGATGTTGGAGTGGTTTCCGCCCAGAGATTCCGGGGGTAGGGAAGACCTTGTGTACAATATCATCTGCAAAAGCTGCGGATCTGGACGGGGCGCCTGCACCCGCTGTGGGGATAACGTGCAGTTTGCTCCGCGCCAGTTGGGCCTGACTGAGCCGCGGGTTTATATCAGCGACCTCCTGGCGCACACACAGTACACGTTCGAAGTCCAGGCTGTGAATGGAGTGACGGACCAGAGTCCATATTCTCCTCACTTCGCTTCTGTCAACATCACTACCAACCAAGCAGGTAGGTGTCCGCAGGGAATTCAGTTTGGGCGTTGGAATTCCGGGACATTAATATGTAATATTGACACATTGTCAGGCGTGTCCTCCACACGGCACTGCTGGGATTTGGTTTCTATTAGTCACACACACGTCTGTCTGGCTGGTTAACCATAGCGTACAATACCAATGATAGTTCTCTGTGTCACATCTTTCCATTCTTACCCCCCTTCACCCCTGTGCCAGCGGTTTCTGACATGCTCAGTGTGAATTATCCATAACGGGAGAGGAAGGAGCTACCCAATGGATTACCGAAGGAAGGAAGAGACTGGGAATAGGGAATGTCCACTCACAGGGCCACTACTTATCATATAATATAAAATAACCAATCAGAATAGTGGGCAGAGATAGGCAAAGTTAACCCTCTATGTCATGCTATGACAATAACGTGTAAATCACGGTGTACAGTGCCTGACACGCGGTCAATTAGGGATAGATCCTCATACTATATAACGCCAGCAATCTGGGCTAGTAACGGATGATGATCGATTCCTGATTTCATACCACGTGTTTCCATTCATCCCAAACCAGAGAACACGGACACGTTGGTGTATGTATGTTGCCCCATGTTACCGTGTGACTGACCCACTGGGTAAAGGGTAACTGTGGTCCAATGATTAGGGAAGTTGACAGGAATCACAATTTACATAGTTTTGACATTTACATTTTGGAAACTATCCCTCTTCCCTTTGTCTCCTCCTCCTAGTGGGCCCCTACGCTTGAAGGCCCCCTGGCAGCCCCCTGTGGCCCCTCCCACTCTTGGGTCACATGGCCCCTCCCCCACTGGCACCTCAGACCCATAACCCCACCCCCTAGAGAAAACTGTGTAAAAACAGCAGAGGCAGAATCAATGATAATCTTTCTGATTCTGCCCCTGCCTGAAACACTGTTTTACACAGTTTTCTGTAGGGGGTGGGGTTAAGGTTTTGAGGTGCCAGTTGGGGAGGGGCCATGGGTGGCCCACAAGTGAGAGGGACCACAGGCCTGCAAGTGGGAGTGGCCACATGGCCCACAAGGGAAGGGCCCAAGGAGGGCCTGCAAGGGGAGGTGCTATGAGGAGCCCATGAGAGGTAGAGGCCATGGGGCCCATGAGTGGGAGGGGCTGCAAAGGAAGGGCCAGGGGGGCCAGCAAGTAGGAGGCATTAAAAAAAGACAAACAATTACACACTCCCTGCTGTGGGCTGTGCTGTGCTGTGCTTTTCTCCCCCCCTCCCCTCCTTCCCTTCAGTCACTTCCTGGTTTTTTATGCTTCCCTCTGCACTGAGCATGTGCCAACCGCACATTAGAAGGAGGAAATAGTATTGTGACCGCAGATTCAGAACCTTCCACCCCCTAACTCCTCTGTCAGTTATTTCTTCATATCTTTGGTGTGGCTGTGTTAGCCGTAGAGAGGGTTTGTTGATTGCCTCATTTTCAAAGGTGGGAAACCTGTCCTTTTATTTAAAAGTAAATTGTTTGGAGACCACTTGGTAAACCTAAATCGAGGGACATTTCGAAAGGGCCATAAAGTATTTCCTAAAATGGGCCAAGTTAAAAGCAAGGACCACTCCAGGGTAGTGATTTCAGAAATACTACCGCAGCCCGGGCTACGCTAGGAGGCAACGGTAGCTCGGAGTATAAATGCGTGGCTCAGAAGAGTGGGGTAGGAGATGGGGTTTGGGTTTTTGTAGCGAACTGGGCTGACTTTCTGTTGGTACATCTCTTTTTTTAAAAAGTTTAGTGACTGATTGCACCTCATGGGTGATGGTGGCAACGGTTTTGGGGGGAAGATGGCTAGGGGTTGGAGGAGATTTTAAACTGGTATGGGGGTGGAGTGACACGTTTAAACCTACACAGGTATATAGAAAGTTTAGTGATCTGGGGGCTAGTAACCACTACGGAGGGGAGGAGAAGGAGGAGGGGGAGCATAGAGGATAAGGAGGCATGTACACCATGGTTTCCAAAATTTGGGAAGTAATGCAATTGATAATCTAAAATGTATTTTTACAAATGGCACGAGTCTGGCTGGAAAAACCGTCGAACTGATAATAATACTCTAAGAAAGGTATGATGTAATTTGTATAGGCAGTAATCATGGCTTAATTTCACACTACTGACAGTAAATATTGAAGGGTACTCCTTATTTAGACATGACCGAGTTAAATAAGAAAGGAGGGAGGATAATTATTTTATGTTAACAGAATTGATCCCAAAATGTAAAAGATGGCATAGAATGGGGAGCAACGCTGCGGCCGAAACATTATGGGTGGAACTGTGTACCGGAAGCAATAGGTAGGTAAATTAATTGTGGAGTGTGGTTATAAGCCGCCAAATGCCGGGGAAGATGTTGGAAATGAAATCCTCCATATGCAGATTGTCGAAGGCTGCTGGTATGTGTCATGTTCTGGTTATGGGGTAGTTCACTCCCTGAAATCGATTGAGTAATGGAATGGCCAGCCCTCAAAAGGTATAGAAGTTCTTAAATTTCCTATATGAGCATTTTCTTTCACATATGGTAGAAAGTTTTCCTACTAAAAAGAATGCGTTGTTGGATCGGTATATCTAATAACCCGAAGCTCATTTTGGAGATTAAGGTATAGGGGAAGCTTAGGGAATAGTGACCTGATATAGTGTCATTAATATAGGTTTTGGCAAAAACTATACGTACACTGGCTTAATAACAAAAACTTTTAAACTTTAGGAAAAGCTAATGTTATGCTTGTAAAGACTCGCTCCTGCTCCTAACTGGGTGAACTGTTTCTAGTAAGATACTGAGCTATGTGGACCACTTTTAAAGGGCTATTAAACTAAACATCTCCAAAATCGTTACCTTTAGGAAACAAGTGTAAAAAAATTAGGTCCACCTCCTGCAGGCTTAATGCTCAGGTAAAAAGGAAATGGAAAAAAAGAAAAGGGCTTTTAAAATTTTGAAGCAGAAGCCCAGAACAGGCTTACAGGACTTCAAAAGTTGTAATAAAGAGTGCAAGAAAGCACTTACCTACTACAATATAAAATGAGACACGGATTGCCGGCCATAAGCAAGTCCAACCACAAGATGTTTTTTTTTAAGTATATAAATGTAAAAAATGAGGACTGAGAAATGTGGGACCATTAATAATGGAGCTGAGGTGTGTTGTAGAGGAGATGCCGAAAAGCTAATCTGCTACCGTTTTTTTACATCGTTTTTTACTGTTGAAGAATCCTTACAGTAGATTGTACAATTGCAGGGAGGAAATGAAGAGTTTTTCACATGGATAACAGGGTATGACGAATCAATTAGACAAGTTAATATCAATAAAGCGCCAGGACCAATGGATTGCCTCCGAGGATTTTAAAAAAAAGAGCTTAGTTCCGTTCAGCAAGACCAACTGGTGTATCTCTCGTTTCAGATTCCTTGTGTCCTGGGGATGGGGCCGCGGATTGGAAAAAAGCCAAGGTAATCCCAATATTCAAAAAGTAGTCTGTCACAGAGCCTGGTACTATAGCCCTGTCAGCCTACCATCAGTGGTAGGGAAGGGGGTGATGGAAACTTGTTAAGGGATCCATCTCCTTGACTTGTCTCCAGAGATCATCCTTATTAGTATTATTCAGGCATGATTTTATGAGAAATAGATCATGCCAACAAATTTAAAATAATTGGTTTTATGAAGAAGTGAGTAAGAAGTTAAGATTCAGGGCACAGCTGTGATGTGGTAATTTTGGATTTGGCAAAAGCCTTTGATACTGTGCCACATAGCGACTACTTTATAAACTGAGGACGTTGGCCCTTGAAGAAAACATTTGGTTCATGGATAGAGAATGGTTATTGGACCGCAAACATAGAGTGGTGGTTAATGGAGCTACAATCTATGTGGGCTAAAGTTCTAAAGCCGAGTTCCTCAGGGTTCTTTACTTGGCCAGCATTCTGTTTTATCTGTTTTCTAATGACGTAGAAGGGGCATATGAGAGCAAGGTCTCTGTGTTTTGCTAGGACACTACATTATGCAGAGCTTTGGGAAACTTCCATGATGTGGCCCATGCGGCAAGCAACCTGTAGATAGATTATCAAAATTGCAGCATAATGGCGTGAAATTCAATGTTGATAAATGTAAGGTGAGCATTTGGGGATTTAATAATCCCTGTGCACCTCACCTAAATAACTCTGTGTTAGGTGCACTCTGAAATGGAAAAGATTTGGGGGTTCTAGTAGATACATAACTTGGCTGTAGCAAACTGCAGTAGCAACAGCTAGAGCTAGCAATATTTTGTCTGAAATAAAGGGGAATAGAATTCAAGAGAGAAACATATTCTCCCTCTTTACAATGCACTGGTAATGCCTCATTTGGAATATGCGGTGCAGTTTTGGAAATCCCATATACAAAAGGGCATCTTGGAAATGGAAGCAGTCAGAGAAGGGCAACTAAATTACTAAGGGGAATGGAGGGGCTTGATTGCCCGGCAGATTAGACAAGTTAGGGCGGTTTTACATTGGAGAGCGGCGGTTCGTGGGGACATGATAACCTTATACAAATATATTAATTGCCCATACATTGAACTCTCTGTGCATTGTTCACTAATAGTCATATCAGAGGAACTCGTGACGATCCTTTAAGGTTGGAAAAAAAGTTTCATCATCTTCAAGTTAGGAGAGGTTTCATATACAGTGAGACGGTGAAACTGTGGAACTGTCTTCCAGCAGAGTGAATGGCAATTCATTGAATAACTTTACAAAAGGCCTGATAAGTTTCTAAAACTAAAACTTTGAGAATTACTGGTATAATGCATATAGATCTGGTTGATCCAGGGATACTTCCGATTGCCGTTTGGAGTCAGGAAGATTTTTTCCCCCCTTTTTTTAGCTGGGGTTGTTTTGCCTTCCTCGGATCAACTGTTAGGTAGGGTTAAAAATTAAAAAAAAAAAAAAAAAAACAAAAAGGAATAAGGTTTGACGTGATGGATCTAATGTCTTTATTCACCCTTAATTCACTATTTTACTATGTTACGAGGTGGGGCGCTATGAAGAGTGTGAATGTGGGGTTAACTTTCAACACCCCCTGATCTAATCTCGTCCCCGTCCCCACATTAATGGTAATAAATCCCCTTTTTATTTCATCCCCTCCGATCAGTTTTTGAAAGATTTTGACAATCTATAGTGAACCTGTTAGTGTTATTCTATGTGGTCTCTAATCTATATTGGACATGTCCTAGTTATTCTAACTGGTCTTCTAATCTATATTGATCATGTCGAGTTATTCTACTGGTCTCGAATCTATAATTGACTCTAGTTATTCTACGTGTCTTTTAATCTTATTGAACTGTCTAGTTATTCTACGTGGTCTCTAATCTATATTGAAAACCATGTCTATTATTCTACGTTGTCTCATCCTATATGAACATGTCTAGTTATTTCTAACGTTGTCTCTACTCTATATTGGACATGTCTAGTTTATTCTACGGTGGTCCTCTAAATCGATATTGAGACCATGTCTAGTTATTCTACGTGGCCTCTAATCTATATTGACATGTCGATTATTCTACGTGGTCCTACTAATCTATAATTTGAACATGTCCAAGTTATCTATGGTGGTCCTAATCCTATATTGACATGTCTAGTTATTCTCCGTGGTCGCTAATCTATAGTGGCATGTCTAGTTATGTCTACGTGGTCTCTAATCTGTATATTGAACATGTCCTAGTTGTTCTACGTGTCCCTCTAATCTATATTGAAACATGGTCTAGTTATTCCTACTTGTGTTCTCTAATCTATATTGACATGTCTAGTTATTCTACTGGTCCCAAGCTATATTGGAACATGTCTATATTTCTCTACTGGTCTCTATCTATATTGACATTCTAGTTTATTCTACGTGGTCCTCTACTCTATATTGAACATGTCTTCGTTATTCCTATTGTCTCTAATCATATTGAACATGGTCTAGTTGTTCTACGTGGGCTCTAATCTATATTGAACATGTCTATTATTCTATGTGGGTCTCTATCTATATGAACTGTCGAGTTATTCTAACGTGGTCCTCTAATCTATATTTCAGCATTCTAGTTGTTCTACGTGTTCTCAATCTATATTGAACATGTCTAGTTCTTCTAACGTGTCCCCTCTAATCTATATTGAACATGTTCTAGTTTTATTCTACGTGGGTCCTCTCCTCTATTTGAACATGTCTAGTTTTCTACTTGGCCTCTAATCTAATTTAACATGTCTAAGTGATTCTACGTGTCTCTAATCTATATTGAACATGTCTAGTTTTCCTACGTGTCTCTAATCTATATTGACATGTCTAGTTATTCAACGGGCTCTAATCTATATTGAACTGTCTAGTTATTCTACGTGGTCTCTTTCGGTATTCAATCCTTTTGCTGTGGTTTTGGACGTAGTGAGAGGCCATTTCCTTGTCTGTACCAGTTCTAAATGTTCTTGAACCACCAACATAAGTTTAACGTGGATTTGCATTAACTCCCCTTCCCTCTGAATTTATTTCCATTATCAGTGGTTACTAGACTCCATTGGTGTGTTGTGGTATCCCGCACGGCGGCTAGTACACACTCCAGCGCTGGCGCCTTTGATGTTCTAAAGTTTAATCATGTGCCAGTACAAAGGTGGAATGTCGCTCGGACAGTGAAGGAAAAATGGAAATATGGACACGTCGGGTGGGAGCCTTTACCAATTACTGATTTCACCGTAGACAACAGACGGCGCTTCCCTCAACCACACACCACACAGGCCCAGCATCTGTGACTTATTATGGGATTTACCTACTTACTGTTTATAAATGGGGAATTCACTCATTACCCCACGTCATCTGCCAAACCCACCACAGAACTCATTCTATGTCTACCGTTTTCTCTGTTTCTGATGGGCCCCCAAATACGTACTGTACCAACCTGCCCCTGTACTATTGTCCTGATGGTCCCCCTTAAATATACGTCTGTACCTGCCCCTGTACTATTGTCCTGATAGGTCCTTATTAGTTACTGTACCCGAAGGCGCCTGTACTATTGGTCTGATGGTCCTTATTAGTTACTGTACCTGCTCCTGTACTATTGGTTAGGTGTTTGTATGTTTTGTGGTGTTGGGTTGGTTGTCCCCACCCCCCCCCCCCCCCCCACCCCCCCACCCCCCCTGTTCCTTTCCCTGCTCCTGTCCTCTTCTCTTGCTCGCCTTCTTCGTTCCTTTCCCTTCTCCTGTCCTCTTGTACTGCTCTTTCTTCTTCTTTCCGTCTTCTCCTTTCCTCTTGTCCTGCCTCGTTCCTTTCTTTCTTTCCCGGCTCCTGGTCCTCTCTTCTCTGCTCGGTCCTTCTTCTTTCCTGTCCCTTGCCCCTGTCCTCTTGTCTGCTCCTTTCCCTTCTTCTTCCTGTCCCTGCCCCTTTCTCCGCTTTTCTGCTCGGTCCTCTTCGGTTCCTGTCCCTCGCTCCTTTCCTCTTGTCCCTTCTCGCTCCTTCTTCGTTCCTGTCCCTGCTCCTGTCCTCTTTCTTCTCTTCCGCTTCGTTTCGCTTCCTGCCCCTGTCCCTCTTGTCTGCTCGTCCTTCTTCGTTCCTGTCCCTGCCCTTGTCCTCTTGTCTGCTCTGTCCTTTCTTTCCTGTCCCCTTCTCCTGTCCTCTTTTCTGCTTTCCTTCTTCGTTCCTGTCCCCTTCTCCTTTCCTATTGTCTGCTCGCGGTCCTTCTTCTTTCCGTCCCTGCCCCTGTCCTCTTGTCTGCTCGGTCCTTCTTCGTTCCTGTCCCTGCTCCTGTCCTCTTGTCTGCTCGTTCCTCTTCTTCCTGTCGCTGCCCCTGTTCCTCTTGTCTTCTCTTCCTTCTTCGTTTCCTGTCCCCTGCCCCTGTCCTCTTGTTCTGTGGGCCTTATTAGTTACTGTACCATGGCCCCCTGGTACTATTGTTCTGGATAGGTCCTTATTAGTTACTGTAAATACCTTCCCCTGTACTATTGTCATGATAGGTCCTTATTAAAGTGGTACTGTACCTGCCCTGTACTATTGTCGATAGGTCCTTAATTAGTTACTGTTCCTGCCCCTGTACTATGGGTCTGATAGTCCTTATGTTACTGTACCTGTCCTGTACTATTTCTGTAGCTCCTTATTAGGTTACTGTAACCTGCTCCTGACTAATTATCTGATAGGTCCTTATAGGTCCTGAAACCTGCCCTGTACTATTGTCTGAAGGTCCTTATTAAGTTACTGTACTGCCCCGTACTATTGTCCTGATCGGTCCTTATTAGTTACTGTACTGCTCCTGTACTATTGTCTGATAGGTCCTTATTATTACTAGTACCTGCTCTGTACTATTATGTGATAGTCCTTAGTAGTTTACTGTACCTGCCCCTGTACTAATTGTCTGATAGGTCTTATTAGTTACTTACCTGCCACCTGTACTTTGTCTGATGGGCCGTCATACTTACGTACCTGCCCCCTGTCCTTTGTCCTTATAGGTCCTTATTATTACTGTACCTGCCCCTTACTATTGTCCTGATAGGTCCTTATTAGTTACTGTACCTGCTCCTGGTCCTAGTACTGATAGGTCCCTTATTAGTTTACCTGTACCTGCTCTGTACTATTGTCTATAGTCCTTATTAGTTCCTGTAACTGCTTCTGTACTATGTCCCTGATAGGATCCTTTTAGTTCTGTAACTGCCCCTGTACTATTGTCGATAGGTCCTTATTAGTTACTGTACCTGCCCTGTAACTATTTCTGATAGGTCTTATTATTGACTGTAAGCCTGCCCCTGTACTATTGTCTGAATAGGTCCTTATTAGTTACTCAGTAACCTGCCCCTTTTCTATTGTCTGATATTTCCTTATTAGTTACTGTGCCTGCTCCTGTACGATTGTCTGATAGTCCTTATTAGTTACTGTACCTGCCCTGTCTATTGTCTGATAGGTACCTTATTAGTTACTGTACCTGCCCTTACTAATTGTCTGATAGGTCCTTATTAGTACTGTAACTGCTCCTGTACGATTGTCGATAGGTCCGTATTATTGTACTTGTACTTCTCCTGTACTATTGTCTGAATAGGGTCCTTATAGTTACTGTACCTGCCCCTACTATTGTCTAGGCCCCTATACGTACTGTACCTGCCCCTTGTCTATTGTCTGATAGGTCCTTCTTATTAAGGACCTGCCCCTTACTATGTCTGATAGGTCCTTATTAGTTACTGTACCTGCTCCTGTACTATTATCTGATAGGTCCTTATTAGTTACTGTACCTGCTCCTGTACTATTGTCAATTAGGTTCCTTATTATTACGGTCCTGCTCTTACTATTGTCTGATAGGCCTATTAGGTTCTGTCCCTTCTCCTGTACATTGGCTGATAGGTCTTATTAGTTACTGTACCTGCCTCCCCTGTCCTTTTTGTCTGATCGGTCCTTATTAGTTATCTGTCCTGCCCTGTACTATTGTCTGATAGGTCTTATTAGTTACTGTACCTTCCCTGTACTATTGTCTGATAGGTCCTTATTACTTACGTACCTGCTCTGTATCATTGTCTGATAGGTCCTTATTAGGTTACTGTACTGCTCCTGTACTTTTGTCTGATTGGTTCCTTATTAGTTACTGTACCTGCCCCTGTACTATTGTCTGATAGGTCCTTATTAGTACTGTACCTGCCCCTGTACTATTGTCTGATAGGTCCTTTCTTAGTGTACTTTACCTGCTCCTGTACTATTGTCTGATAGGTCCTTATTATTTACTGGTACCTGCCTACTAGTGTCTGATAGGTTCCTTATTAGTTCTGTACCTTCCTCCTGTACTAATTGTCTGATAGTCTTATAGTTTACTGTATACCTGCCCCTGTTACGATTCTGATAGTCCCTTTGAGTTACTACTGTAGCCTTCTCCTGTAACATTGTCTGAGGGTCCTTATTAGTTTCTTAACCTGCCCCTGTCTATTGGTCTGTAGGTCCTTATTAGTTCTGTACCCTGCTCCTGTACTATTGTCTTTAGTCCTTATTAGTTACTGTACCTGCCCTGTACTATTGTTCTGATAGGTCTTATTAGTTCTGTAACTGCTTTCCGTACTATTGTGATAGTGTTCCTTATTCAAGTTACTTGCCTGCCCCTATACTATTGTCTGATAGGTCCCTTATTATTGACTGTACCTGCTCCTGTACTATTGTCTGATATTCCTTATTGTTCTGTTACTGTACCTCCCCTGTACTATTGTCTGATACGGGTCCTTATTAGTTACTGTACATGCACCTGTACGTATTGTCTGATGGCCCCTAATACGTACTGTACCTGCCCCTGTACTATTGTCCGATAGGTCCTTAGTAGTTACTGTCCTGCCCCTTGTAATATTGTCTGATAGGTCCTTATTAAGTTTACTGTACCTGCCCCTGTACTATTGTCTGATAGGTCCTTATTAAGTTCTAGTACCTGCCCCTGTATATTGTCTGATATGTCCTTATTATTTCTGTTACTGGGTACCTGCTCCGTACTAGGTCTGATTCGGTCCTTATTAGTTACTGACCTGCTCCTGTACTATTGTTCTGATAGGTCTTATTAGTTACTGTTAACCTGCTCCTGGTACTATTTGTCTGATAGGTCCTTATTAGTTACTGTAACCTCTCCTGTCACTAGTATATGATAGGTCCTTATTAGTTACTGTTACCTGCTCCTGTACTATTGTCTGATAGTCCTTATTAGTTACTGTCCTGCTCCTGTACTATTTTTATGAATAGTTCCTAATAGTTACTGTACCTGCTCCTTACATTGGTCTGCTAGTCCTTATTATTTAACTGTACCTCTCCTGTATATTGTCTGATATATCCTTATTAGTTACTGTACCTGCGCCCTGTACTATTGTCTGATAGGTTCCTTATTAGTTACTGTACCTGCTCCTGACTATGGTCGATAGGTCCTTATTAGTTTACTGTACCTGCCCCTTTACTATTGTCCTGATAGGTCCTTATTAGTTACTGTACCTGCCCCTGTACTATTGTCTGATAGGTCCTTGTTAGTTACTGTACATGCTCCTGTACTATTTTCTGATGGGCCCCTAAATACGTACTGTACCTGCTCCTGTACTATTGTCTGATGCCCCCACGATGTCGTACTTTCCCTGCCCCCTGACTATTGTCTGATAGGTCCTATGTAGTTACTGTACATGCTCCTGTACTATTTTCTGATAGTTCCTTATTAGTTCCTGTACCTTCCGCCCCTGTACTTTTGTCGATGGCCCCAAATACTACTGTACACCCTGCCCCTGTACTATTTGTCTGACTAGGTCCTTATTAGTTACTGTAATGCTCCTGTCCTATTGTCTGATAGGATCCTTATTATTTACTGTACCTGGCCCCTTACTATTGTCTGATAGGTTTCCTTATTAGTTACTGTACCTGCCCCTGTACTTGGTCTGATAGGTCGTATCTTCCTGTACCTGCCCCTGGACTATTGTCCTGATAGTCCTTATTAGTTATACTGTACCTGCCCCGGTACTATGGTCTGATAGTCCTTACATTAGTTACTGTACCTGCTCCTGTACATTGTTGATTGGTCCCTATTAGTTATCGGTACCTGCTCCTGTACTATTGTCTGATAGGTCCTTATTAGTTACTGTACCTGCATCCTCGTACTATTGTCTGATAGGTCTTATTAGTTTCTGTACCTGCCCCTGTACTATTGTCTGATAGGTCCTTATTAGTTACGTACCTGCTCCTGTACTATTGTCTGATAGGTCCTATTGTTCCTGTACCTGCTCCTATATGTCCTGATATGTCCTTATTAGTTACTGTACCTGCCCCTTACTATTGTCTATAGGGCTTATTAGTTACTTGTACCTTGCCCCTGTACTTTGTCGGCTAGGCCCCTTAGTAGTTTACTGTACCTGCCCCGGTACTATTGTCCGATAGTTCCTTATTGTTCACTGTACCTGCTCCTGTACTATTGTCCTGATAGGTCCTTATTAGTTACTGTACCTTCTCTGTACTATTTTCGGTAGGTCCTTATTAGTTACTGTACCTGCCCCTGTACTATTGTCGGTGGTCCTTGTTAGTTACTGTACTGCCTGTCCTTTGTCTGATAGGGGTCCACTTATTAGTTACTGTACCTCCTGCTCCTGTATCCTATTGGTCCTGAGAGGTCCTTATTATTACTGTCCCCTGCTCCTGTTACTATTGGTCCTATAGTCCTTATTAGTACTGTAGACCTGCCCCCTGTCTATTGTCCTGATAGGGTCCTTATTAGTTACTGTACTCTCCTGTCCTATTGTCTGATAGGTCCTTATTAGTTACTGTCACCTGCCCCTGGTACTATTTCTGATAGTCTTATTAGTTCGTACCTCTCCTGTACTATTGTCTGATAGTCCCTTATTAGTGACTGTAACCTGCGTCCTGTACTTTTGTCTGATAAGGTCCTTATTATAACTGTACCTGCTCCTGTACATTTAGATCGGTCCTTATTAGTTACTAGTACCTGCCCCTGTACTATTGTCTAAATGGGCCCCTAAATCCGTACTGTACCTGCTCCTGTACTATGGTCGGATAGTCCGTATTATTACTTACTGCCCCTGTAACTATTGGTCTGAATCAAGGTCCTTTTAGTTTACTGTACCCTTGCCCGTACATTGTCTGATAGGTCCTATTAGTTGCACTGTACTGCCCCTGTACTATTGTCGATGGAGCCCCACATTACGTTTACGTACCTGCCCCTGTACTATTGTACTGATAGTCCTGATAGTCTGTAACCTGATTGTGTACATTGTTTGATAGTCCTATGTTACCTGAACTGCCTCCTGTACTAAATGTCATGATAGGTCTTATTATAGTACTGTGCCTGCTCCTGTACTATTTCTGATAGGTCTTATTAGTTACTGTACCGCTCCGTACTATTGTCTGATAGGTCTTATTATTTACTGTACCTTCTACCTGTACTAGTATCATGATAGAGTCCTCTATTAGTTACTGTACCTGCACCTGTACTATAGTTCTGATAGGCCCTAATAACGTACTGTACCTGCCCCCTGTATACTCTTGTCTGTAGGTCCTTTATAGTTACTGTACCTGCCCTGTACTATTGTTTTTGTAGCTGGGCCTATACTTACTGTACCTCCGTTCTATTGCTGATAGCTCCTTATTAGTTACTGGACCTGCTCCTGTACTATAGTCCTGATAGGTTCCTTATTAGTTTACTGTACCTGCCCTGTACTATGTGTCTGATGGTTCGCTTATTAGTTCCTGTAACCTGCCAAGTCTGTCTGATTGGTCCTTTGGTATACCTGCTACGATCTTTATATGGACTTATTAGTTACGTACCTGCTCCTGTACTATGTCTGATAGGTCCGTTATTAGTACTGTAAGCCTCCTGTACTATTGGTCTGATAGGTCCTAGTAGTTAACTGTACCTGCTCCTGTACTATGTCATGATAGGTCCCTTATTAGTTACTGTACCTTGCCCTGTACTATTGTCTGATAGGTCCTTATTACGTATACTACTGCTCCTGTACTATGTCTGATGAGGTCCTTAATGTTACTGTACATGCTCCTGTACTATTGTCTGAATAGGTCCTTATTTTACGTTACTGTACCTGCCCTGTACGATTGTCTGATCAGGTCCTTATTAGTTCGGTACCTGCCCCTGTACTATTTCTGATAGGTCCTACTGAGTTACTGTCTGCCTGTTACATTTCTGATAGGTCCTTATTAGTTACTGTACACTGCTCCTGTCATTGCTTATATCTCGTCTGTCCCTATATTGCTATATCCTTATTAGTACTGACTGCCCTGTATATTTCTGATAGGCTATTAGTTACTGTACCTGCCCCTTGTACTATTGTCTGATAGGTCTATTAGTTACGTAACCTGCCCTGTACTATTGTTGCTGATAGGCCATTATTAGTACCTGTCCTGCTCCTGTACTATGTTCTGATAGGTCCCTTATTAGTTTAGTACCTGCCTGTACTATTAGTTGATAGTCCTATTCGTTACTGTACATGCTCTGTACACTTGTCTGATAGTCCTATTAGTTACTGACCTCTCCCTGTACTATTTTGATGGCTCCGTATTATTACTGTAACCTGGCCCCTGTACTTGATGTCTGATAGGCCACATAATAGTACTGTACCTGCCCTGTTACTATTGTTGATAGGTCCTTATAGTTCAATACCGTACCTGCCCCGTGTACTATTTATGATAGGTCCTTATTAGTTACTGTACCTGCTCCTGTACTATTGATATGTAGTCCTTATTAGTTACTGTACCCTGCCCTGTACTATTGTCTGATAGGTCCTTATTGTTCTGTTACCTGCTCCTGTACTATGTCTGATTCGTCTTATTGTTTACTGTTCCCTGCTCCTGTACTATATCATATAGGTCACTATTAGTTACTGTACCTGCCCCTGTACTATTGTCTGATAGGTCCTTTAGCTGTATGCCTTCATTCTGATAGTCCGTTACTTGCCTCTCCGTTACTATTGTCTGATAAGGTCCTATTAGTTTACTTACCTCTCCTGACTATTGTCTGATAGGTCCTTATAGTTACTGTACCTGCCCCTGTACTATTGTTTGATAGTCCTTATTGTTACTGTACTGCTCCCCTGTACTATTGTCTGATAGGTCCTTATAGTTTACTGTACATGCTCCTGTAACTATTGTCTGATAGTCCTTATTAGTACGTACTGCCCCTGACTATTGCTGGCCTAAGACGACTGTACCTCCTTACATTGGATAGGTCCTTCTTGTTAGTACCTGCCCTGTACTATTGTCTGATAGGTCCTTATTAGTTACTGTACCTGCCCCTGTACTATGTCTGATAGGTCCTATTAGTTACTGTACCTGCCCCTTTACTATTGTCTAATAGGTCCTTATTAGTTACTGTACCTGCTCCTTACTATTGTCTGATAGGTCCTTTATTAGTTACTGGTACCGCTTCCTGTACATTGTCTGATAGGTCCTTATTAGTTACGTTACCCCTGCCCGTACTATAGTGTTCGATAGGTCCTTATTAGCTTTACTGTACCTGCCCTTACTATTGTCTGAATAGGTCTATTACGTTAACGTACTGCCCCTGTTATATTGTATGAAGGTCCTTATTGTTACTGTACCTGCTCCTTACTAGTGTCTGATAGTTCCTTATTGTTACTGTAAGCCTGCTCCTGTACTATTTCTGGATAGGTCTATTTAGTATACTGTGTACCTGCCCCTGTACTATGTTCTTGTAGGTCGCTTATTAGTTACTGTACCTGCACCTGTACTATTGTCTGATAGGCTCCTTTGTATTACTGTACCTGCTCCTGGTACTATGTCTGAGAGGTCCTTATTAGTTACTGACCTCCCATGTACTATTGTCTGAGTAGGTCTTATAGTTACTGTACCTGCCCGTACTATTCTGATAGGTCCTTATTAGTAAACTGGTACCTGCCTCCTGTACTAGTCTGATAGGGTCCTATTAGTTTACTGTACCGGCTCCTGTACATTGTTGCTAGGAGTCTATTAGTTACTGTACCTCTCCTGTACTTTGTCTGATAGTCCCTTATTTAGTTACTGGACCTGCCTCCTGTACTATTGTCGATAGGTCCTTATTAGTTACTGTACCTGCTCCTGTATATCTGTTGTATAGGTCCCTATTAGTTTACTGTACCTGCTCCTTACGTATGTCTGATAGGTTCCTATTAGTTATGTACCTGCCCTGTACTATTGTCTGATAGGTCCTTATTAGTAATGTAACTGCTCTGTATATTTCTGATAGTTCTTAGTTAGTTACCTGTACTGCCTCCTGTACTATGTATTCGATAGGTCCTTATTAGTTACTGTACCTGCTCCTGTACTATTGTTGATGAGGCCCCAGTATTACCCGTGTCATGTATGGGGCCTTGTTACGCCATGTATATTGTCGATAGGTCCTTATTATTACCTGTACCTGCCCCTTCTGTACATTATCTGCATAGGTCCTTATTAGTTACTGTACCTGCCCCTGTATAATTGCTGATACGTCCTTATTAGTTACTGTACCTGCTCCTGTTACATTGTCTTATGAGTCCTATTTAGTTACTGTACCTGCTCCTGGTATATTGTTGGTAGGTCCCTTATTAGTTACTGTTACTCTCCTGTACATTGTCTGATGAGGTCCTTTTGAGTTAACTGTAGCTGCTCTGTACATTATATGATGGTCTTATTAGTTAACTGTACCTGATCTCTGTATATTTTTCTGATAGGTCCTTAGTTACGTACATTGCTGTCACCGTATGAGGTCCTATAGTTAACTGTAAGCTCTTATTTCTGATAGGTCCTTATTAGTTACTGATAATGCTCCCTGTCTATTGTCTGATAGAGCCTAATACGTACTGTACCCTGCTCCTGTACATTGTTCTGATAGGTCCTTATTAGTTATCCGTACCTGCTCCTGTTAATATTGTTCTGATAGGTCCTCTTATGTACTGTTACCTGCCCCTGTACTATTGTCTCTGAATGTCCTTATTATCTATACTGTACCTGCCACTTTAGTATTGTCTGATAAGGTCCTTGATTAGATTACTGTACACTGCCCTACTATTATGCCATAGTACTGTACCTGCTCTAAATGGTCCATTATAGTCTACTGTACCTGCCCCTTTACTATTGTCTGATAGGTCCTTATTAGTTTACTGTACTCTTCAGTACACTGTGATATCCTATTATAATGTACTGAGGTCAGCTTATGCCCTACGTTACTGTACCTGCCCCCCGTTATATTGTGCGTAGGTCCTTATTAGTTACTGTACCTGCTCCTGTACTATTGTCTGATAGGATCCTTATTAGTACGTACCTGCGCCTGTACTATTGTCTGAATAGGTCCTTATTAGTTACTCGTACCTCTCTGTACTATGTCTGATAGGGTCCTTATTAGTTACTGTTACCTGCTCCTGTAACTATTGTCCTGATAGGTCCTTGTTAGTTATGTACCTCCCGTATATTGTCTGATAGGTCCGTTATTAGTTACTGTGACCTGCTCCTGGTACTATTGTCCTGATAGGACCTATTTAACTGTACTCCTCACTTTATGGTCAAAGGTCTTTGACCTGCTCCTGTACTTTGTCTGATAGGTCCTTATAGTTACGTACTGTCCTGTAAATTGTCTGATAGGCGCTTATTAGTTACTGGTACCGTGCCCCTTTACTATTGTCTGATAGGTGCCTTATTAGTACTGTACGCTCCTGTACTATTTTGATGGTCCTTATTAGTTACTGACTGGCCTCCTTGTCTATTGTCTGATAGTCCCTATTAGTTACTGTACACTGCGCCTTACTATGTCTGATAGGTTCCTTATTAGTACTTGTAACTGCCCCTGTCTATTGTCCTGAGAAGTCCTTATTAGTTACTGTACCTTGCCCTGTAACTATTGTCTGATATGACGGTCCTTATTAGTTACTGTACCTTGCTCCTGACTATTTCTGTAGGTTCCTTATTAGTTCTGTACCTGCTCCTGTACTAAATTGTCCTGATGGGTCCTTATTAGTTACTGTACCTGCCCCTGTACTATTGTCTGATAGTCTTTGGTAGTTACTGTACCTGCCCCTGTACTATTGTCTGATAGTATCCTTAGTAGTTGACGTGTACTCGGCTCCTGTACTATTGATCTGATAGTGTCCTTATTAGTTTTTTCACCTTGCCTCCGTAGATGTTCTGATAGTCCTTATTAGTTACTGTACCTTGGCCCCTGGTACTATTGTCTGATAGGTCCTTATTAGTTACTGGTACTGCTCCCCTGTTACTATTGTCCTGATAGGTCTTATAGTTTCCTGTACCTGTCCTTTACTGATTGTCTGGATAGCCCTGTATTAGTTACTGTACTGCTCCTGTACTATTGGTCCTGATAGAGTCCTTTTGTTACTGTACCATGCTCCTGTACTATGGTCTGATAGGTCCTTATTAGTTATTGTAACCTACTCCTGGTAACTATTGTCCTGATAGTCCTTTATTAGTAACTGTACCTGCTCCTGTAAACTATTGTCTGACGGTCCTTAGTAGTTACTGTACTGCCTTCCTGTACTATTGTCTGATAGGCCTTATTAAGTTACTGTACCTGCCTCCTGTACTATTGTCTGATAGGCCTTATTAGTTTACTAGTAACCTGCTCCTTTACTATTTCTGATATGTCCTTATTAGTTTACTATTAACCTTCCCTGTACTATTATCCTGATAGTTCCTTATTACTTACTGTACTGCCCCTGTACTATTGTCGATAGTTCCCTATTAGTTACTGTACCTGCCCCTGTAACTATTGTCTGATAGCCTTTTAGTACTAGTAAAAACCAACCAACCTGCCCCTGTAACTCTTGGTCTTATAGGTCTTATTAGTTTACGTGTACCTGCTCTCCTGTACTCTATTGTCTGATAGGTCCTTATAGGTACTGTACCCTGCTCCTGACTTATTGGGTGTGTCTGTAGGTCCTTTATTAGTTACTGTACCTGCGCCTCCTGTACTATTATCTGATAGGTCCCTTCTTAGTTACTGTACCCTGCCTTCCTGTACATTGTCCTGACTGATTAGGTCCGTATTAGTTTACTTGTACCTTGGCTCCTGTCCTATTGTGTTCTGAAGGTCCCTTATTAGTTACTGTATACCTGCTCCTCGTACTATTGTCTTGTCTGAAATAGGTCCTTATTAGTTAACTACTGGTCAAACCACCTGCTCCTGTAAATCTATTTATCTGATAGGTCCGTAATTCGTTTACTGGTACCTTGTATCCTGCCCATGTACTATTGATTGTCTGATAGGTCCTTATTAGTTACTGTACCTGCTCCGGGGTACTATTGTCTGATAGGCCTTATAGTTACTGTTACTTCCCTGTACTAATTGTTCTGATAGGTCCCTTATTAGTTCCTGTACCTGCTCTGTACTATTATATCTGATAGGTCTTTATTATTTACTGGTACAAGTACCTGCTCCTGTACTCATTGGTCTGATAGGTCCTTATTATTTTACTGTACCACCAAACCTGCCCCTGTAAACTAAAAATTGTCTGATAAGTCCTTATTAGTTACTGTACCTGGCCCTGTACTATTATCTGCTGTTCCTTATTAGTTACTGTAACCTCCTGCCTCCTGTACCTATTGTCTGATAGGTCCTTATTAGTTACTACTGTACCACCCCTAACCTGCTCCCTGTACGCTATACTACATACTAAACTAACTACTATTGTCTGATGTCTTATTAGTTACTGTACCTGCCCCTGTACTATTGTCTGATGGTTTCCTTTTTAGTACTGTACCGGCCCCTGTACTATTATCCTGAATCGGTCCTTATTAGTTACTGTACCTGCTCCTTTACTATTTTCTGACAGGTCCTTATTAGTTACTGTTACCGCTTTCACTGTACTTTGTCTGATTAGTCCTATTCGGTTACTGTACCTGCTCCGTACTATTGTCTGATAGGTCCTTACTTAGTTACTGGTACCTGCCCCTGTACTATTGTCTGATAGGTCCTTATTAGTTACTGTACCTGCTCTGTACTTTGTCTGATAGGTCCTTATTCGTTACTGTCCTGCTCCTGTACTATTGTCTGATAGGTCCTTATTAGTTACTGTACCTGCTCCTGTACTATGTCTGATAGGTCCCTTATTAGTTACTGTCCCTGCTCCGTAGCTATTGTCTGAATAGGTCCTTATTAGTTACTGTACCTGCCCCTGTACTATTGTTTGATAGTCCTTATTAGTTACTGTACCTCTCCTGTACTAATTTCGATAGGTCTTATTAGTTACTGTACCTGCTCCTGTAACTATTGTCTGATGGTCCTTTTAGTTTACTTCCCGCTTCCTGTACTATTGTCTGATGGTCCTTATAGTTTACTGTCCCGGCCCTGTACTATTGTTTTTGATAGGTCCCTTATAATTACTGTACCTTCTCCTGTTAACTATTGTCTGATAGTCCTATTAGTTACTGTACCTGCTCCTTACTATTGTTCTGAATGGTCCTTATTAGTTCCTGTACCTGCTCCTGTACTAATTGTCTTATAGGGTCCTTATGAGTGTACTGTCCTGCTCCTGTACTATTGTCTGAAGGGCCTTATTAGGTACTGTACCTGCCCCTGTACTAGGGTTTTGATAGGTCCTTATCTTTCAGCCTCCTTCACTTCAGTTTCCCGCTCGCCTCCTGTCGTATACGGAGTCGGTCCGTATTAGGTCCGTAGATACTGTACCTGCTCCTGTACTATTGTCGGATAGGGCCTATTAGTTACTGTACCTGCTCCTGTACTATGTCTGATAGTCCTTATTGTTGACGTACCTGCCCGGTACGATTGTGTGATAGGTCCTTAGTAGTTACTGTACCTCTCCTGTACTATTGTCTGATAGGTCCGTATTTAGTTACTGTACCTGCTCCTGTACATTTCTGATAGGTCCTTATAGTTTACTGTACCTGCTCTGTACTATGTCCTGATAGGTCCTTATATTCTGTCCCTGCTCCTGTACTTTGTCTGATAGGTCCTTATTCAGTTACTGTGTAACTGCTCTGTACTATTGGTCTGTATGTCCTTATTAGTTACTGTACCTGCTCCTGTACTATGTCTGATAGGCCTATTAGTTACTGTCCCTGCTCCTGTACTAGTGTCTGATAGTCCTTATATTACGTACCTGCTCCTGTCCTATGGCCGGATAGGTCCGTATAGTACTACTGTCCTTGCCCCTGTACTATGGTCTGATAGGTCCTTATTTAGTTTCCTGTACCCTGCCTCCTGTACTATTGTCTGTTAGCCTCCTTATAGTTACTGTCCTGCTCCTGTACTATGTCTGATAGGTCCTTAGTAGTTACGTACCTCTGCTCCTGTACTATTGTCTGAAGGTCCTTATTAGTTAGGACCTCTCCTGTAACTATGTCCTGATAGGTCCGTATTAGTTACTGTCCCGCTTCCTGTACTGTTCTGATAGGTCCTTATTACATACAGAATTAATTCTATTACTTTGAACTAATTGATTCCCATTTTTGAAGCTCCGTCCAGTGTGTCATCATGCACCAAGGTAAGCCGTACGGTGGATAGTATAACGCGCCGTGGTCCAACCTGATCAACCAAATGGGATCATTCTGGACTATGACTCCCCTGATCTATGAGAATGTTAGTGATTGGTTCTCTCTATGTAATAATCTTGTTATAATGATTGCTCCTGAAGTATCCATCCCTTTTGGGTTAACTACTCTACTTCACGGAGCTACTACATTGGTTAAGTTCTCCCCTTTAAAATCGATTAACTGGATGGACAGAAAGTTACGGTTAAAATTTGGTAAAAAAACCAACTAGGAAATAATTGTTACCACCAGAACCGAGTCGTTACTTTCGTTACTCCCCCTCTTCATTCCCTTCCCAGCGCCCTTCCCAGCTAGCCCAAGAAGAGCCCCTCTCTGGCGTTTTCTAGTGTTGGCTACTGCTTCCTCTCTCTCTCAGTTGTGTCCGTGCCCTTTCTGTACTTTCTGTCATTTCGCCCCCCGTAGGGGGGCAGGGTCCCTCTACGTTGTCTGTGGTGAACTCGTCTACTGCGCTCATTTCCATTCCATATTTGTGAGTGTTCGCTATCCAAACCTCCCTACGTTCCTTGTCTCTGGTCTTTTTCCTTGGATTTAGTCGGGACATATTCGGGCTGGTCGCTGGGCTATTAATCCTTGAATATTTTATCGTAGAGAGACATCCTGTCTTATTACTGCGCCCCGCTACACCCTCGATAATATGGAAGCTAGATAGACGGGATTCAACGGGCGCACGCCCTCAATTCAGTATAAGCTATATCACTGTAGGACGCGCACCCTCTAGAATCATTTATAAGCGACGATATAGACTGTAGTACTGCTCACCCTCTTAATTCAAGTATAATCTATCTAGACTGTATTACTGCTCACCCTCTATATTCCATTATAATTCTATAGCGACTGTATTACTGCTCGCCCTCTAATAATCATTATAATCTATATAGAATGTATTCTGCCTACCCTCTCTAATAATCATTATAATCTATATCGACTGTATTATGCTCACCCTCTATCTTCATTAAAAAATCTAATATAGACTGTATTACTGCTCATCCCTCTATTTCATTATAATCTAATAAGACTGTATTACTGCTCACCCTCTATATTCATTATAATCTATATAGACTGTATTACTGCTCACCCTCTATAGTCAGTATACTCTATATAGACTGTGTAATTACTGCTCCCCCCTCTATATTTCTTATAATCTATAAGACTGTATTACTGCTCACCCTCTATATTCATTATAATCTATCTAGACTGTATACTGCTCACCCTCTTATTCAGTGATAATCTATAAGACTGTAGTACTGCTCGCCCTCTTATTCATTATATCTATATAGACTGTATTACTGCTCACCCTCTATAATCATTATAATCTATATATACGTATTACTTATTACTGCTCGCCCTCTATATTCATTATAATCGATATAGACTGTATACTAAACTGCTCGCACCTCTATATTCATTATCATCTATGGAACTTGTTTACGACTGCCACCCTCTCTATCATTATAAGCTATATAGGACTGTGTACTGCTCACCCTCTATTTCATTATAATCTTATTCGACTGTATTACTGCTCACCCTCTATAAAAACCATTATAATCTATATAGACGGTATTACTGTACTTGCTCACCCTCTATATTCATTATATCTATATAGACTGTATTACTGCTCACCCTCTATATTTCATTATAATCTATATAGACTGTATTACTGCTTTACTGCTTCACCCTCTATATTCATTTATCCTAATATAGACTGTATTACTTGCTCACCCTCTATATTCCATTATAATCTAATAGCCTGTATTACTGCTCACCCTCTATATTCATTATAAAATTATATAGATGTATTACTGCTCACCCTCTATATTTCATTATAAGCTATATAGACTGTATTACTTGCTCACCCGCTATTTACAATTTTTTTCATTATAATCTATATAGACTGTATACTGCTCACCCTCTATAATATTATAAGCTATATAGACCTGTATACTCTACTCCTGCTCACCCTCTAAATATCATTATAATCTCATCAAGACCTGTAGTAACGTCTCACCCTCTATAATCATTATAATCGATATAGACCTGTATTACTACTGCTCACCCTCTAATTCACTTATAATCTATATAGAACTGTATTAACTGCCCCCCTCTACATATTCATTATATCTAGATAGCTGTAATTACGCTCACACCTCTATAATCATTATAATCTATTAGACTGTTTACTGCTCACCCGCTATATTCATTATCATCTATATAGACTGTATTACTGCTCACCCTCTATATTCCATTAATAATTATATAGACTGTTATTACTGCCTCACCCTCTATATCATTATAATCTAATAGAACGTATTACTGCGCACCCGCTATAATCATTATAATCTAGATAACTGTATTACTGCTCGCCCCTCTAGTTCATTATAATCTTATATAGACTTTATTACTACTGCTCGCCCTCTATATTCCTTAATAATCTATATAGCTTATTACTGCTCGCTCTCTATATTCATAAATCTCTATAGGACTGTAATTACTGCTCACCTCTATATTCATTATAATTCTATATAACTGTATTACTGCTTCACCCTTATATTCATTATATCTATCTAGACTGTATTACTGCCACCCCTATATCATTATAATCTATATAGTCTGTATTACTGCTCACCCCACGCTCATCATCATTATAATCTATATAGACTTTATTACTGCTCACCCTCTAATTCATGATATCTATATAACTGTATTACTGCTCACCCTCTAATATTCATTATAAACTATACCGACTGTATTACTCCTACACCCTCTATATTCATTATAACTATATAGAACTGTAATACTGCTCACCCTCTCTATTCATTATAATCTATATAGACTGTATTAATGCTCACCCTCTATATTCATTATAATCTATATAGACTGTATTACTCTCACCCTCTATATTCATTAATCATATAGACTGTATTACTTCTCACCCTCTATATTCATTATAATTCTCTATAGACTGTATACTGCTCGCCTCTATACTTCATTATAATCTATTGACTGTTATTACTGCTCACCCTCTATATCAATTATAATCTATATATAGACTGTATTATGACTGCTCACCCTCTATATTCATTATAATCTATCTAGACTGTAGTACGGCTGCACCTCTAAATCATGATAATCTATATAACTGGTAATTACTTGCTTCTCACCCTCTATAATTCATTATAATCTATTAGACTGTATTACTGGCTCACCCTCTATATTCATTATAATTCTATATAGACGGTATTACTGCTCACCCTCTATAATCATATATCGATATAAACTGTATTACTGCGCACCCTCTATATTCATTTCTAATCTATATAGACTGTATTACTGCTCACTCCTCTATCATCATTTAATCTATATAGACTGTATTACTGCTCACCCTCTATATTCATTATAATCTATAGAACTGTATTCTATTAACTGGCCTCACCCTCATAATCATATAATCTTTAATAGACTGTATTACTTGCTACCCTCTATATTCATTATAATCTAATAGACTGTATGACTATGCTCACCACTCTATATTCATTATAATCTATATACCTGTATTAACTGCTACCCTCTATCTCTCTGCACGCAGTGTCGTCTTCTCCGTGTGGGTTTATCCTCTTCGGTTTTTTTCTGCTGATAACACTTTCTGTTAGACTGTCTCGTTTTTTCTTGTTGTCGAACTACCCTTGTTTGGTTTGGAAAATCCCACATTGTACTGGTGGTGGTGCGTGGCGCGACCTCTCTAAAAACCGAGATGTTGTCGGACACACACGTGGAGGATGTACACACACAATCTTAGGGCGTAGGGTTAAAAAAAAAAAAAAAAAAAAAAAAAGGGAATAGGTTGGACTTGATGGACGAATGTCTTTATTCAACCTTAATTACTATGTTACTATGTTACTATGTGGGCGCTTATGCAAATGAAGTGTGAATGTGGGTGGGGTTAACTTCACCCCCTGATCTAATCTCGTCTCCCGTCCCCACATTAAATGTAATTAATCCCCTTTTATTTCATCCCCCCGATCAGTTGAAAGATTTTTGACATCTATATTGAACATGTCTAGTTATTCTATGTGGTCTCTAATCTATATTGGACATGTCTAGTTATTCTACGTGGTCTCTAATCTATATTGAGGTCTCTAATCTATATTGAACATGTCTAGTTATTCTACGTGGTCTCTTTCGGTATTAATTCCCTTTGCTGTGGTTTGGACAGTAGTGAGAGGCCATTTCGGTGTCTGTACCAGTTCTAATTCTTGACACCCAGAGAGTTTAACGTGGATTTGCATTAACTCCCCTTCCCTCTGAGATTTATTTCCATTATACGGGTTGGTTACTAGACATCCATTGGTGTGTTGTGGTATCCGCACGGCTGTCTAGTAACACTCCAGCCTGGCGCCTTTGATGTTCTAAAGTTACTCATGTGCCAGTACAAAGGTCGGAATGTCGATCGGACAGTGAAGGGAAAAATGGGAATATGGACACGTCTGGGACCTTTACCAATTACTGATTTCACCGTAAGACACAGACGGCGCTTCCCGTCAGACCACACACCACACAGGGCCCAGCAGCTGTGACTATTATGGGATTTACCTACTTACTGTGTAATAAATGGGGAATTCATCACTTAACCCCACGTCATCTGCCAAACGCCACCACAGAACTCATTATATCTACCGTATTCTCTGTTTCTGATGGGCCCCCAAATACGTACTGTACCTGCCCCTGTACTATTGTCTGATGGGCCCCTAAATACGTACTGTACCTGCCCCTGTACTATTGTCTGATAGGTCCTTATTAGTTACTGTACCTGCTCCTGTGTACCTGCTCCTGTACTATTGTCTGATAGGTCCTTATTAGTTACTGTCCCTGCTCCTGTACTATTATCTGATAGGTCCTTATTACATACAATATTAATTCTATTAATTTGAACTAATTGATTCCCATTTTAGCTCCGTCCAGTGTGTCCATCATGCACCAGGTAAGCCGTACGGTGGATAGTATAACGCTCTCGTGGTCTCAACCTGATCAACCAAATGGGATCATTCTGGACTATGAGCTCCTGATCTATGAGAAGGTTAGTGATTGGTTCTCTCGATGTAATAATCTTGTTATAATGTATTGTCTAATGAGTATCCAGGCCCTTGTTGGGTTGAACTACTTACGAGCTAATAAATTGGTTAAGTTCTCCTTGAAAATCGATTAACTGATGGACAGAAAGTTACGGTTAAAATTGTAAAAAAAACAAACTAGGAAATAATTTGTTACCCAGAACCGAGTCGTTAACCCCTTCCCAGCCGTTAACCCCTTCCCAGCTAGCCCAAGAATGAGCCCCCTCCCTTTCCATTACTTTGCCAGGTCCCCCCGGAGTGTCATTGTCACTGTGGACCCCATACTGCTCATTTCATTCCATATTTGTATTTTCGCTATCACCGTGTTATTACACTTTCTGTTCTGGGCTATAATCATTATAATCTATATAGACTGTATTACTGCTCACCCTCTATAATCATTATAATCTATATAGACTGTATTACTGCTCACCCTCTATATTCATTATAATCTATATAGACTGTATTACTGCTCACCCTCTATAATCATTATAATCTATATAGACTGTATTACTGCTCGCCCTGTATATCTATTATTATCTTCTTATTAGGACTTGACAGAACACAACTCGTCGGTGGTGAAAAGCTCCACTAACACTGTCTTGGTGACGGGGCTGAAAGCAGGAACAATATACGTGTTCCAGGTACGAGCGCGCACAGTGGCGGGTTACGGACGGTACAGCGGGAAGATGTATTTTCAGACGATGACAGAAGGTACGTTAGGAGCCAAACTGTGAAATTTGTCATCAATAGAAGTATAATATGCGTTTCATCTAACATGAAATACATTTCCCAGCATCCTTTGTTAGGCACACAGTTAAAATGTGTTTAGTTTAAGAAATGTGTATTACACTAAATGAAACTTCTTAGTAAATTGCGCCAGTTACAAAGTAAATGCCCAGTTATATATCTGTTGTATTCAATTAGATCAACTGGACTTGAAATGTAGTAAAATCCCAATTAGCATATCCCAGCCAGGTGTTAAGGGTGTGATTGGATAGTGGCTAAGAGGTGTTATAGGAACGCCCAGAGTAAGGTGTTAAAACAGCATTGTACATGGCAGACAGTTGGTGTCGAACCCCCCCACCTCTATTTAGGCTTGGTTTCTTTATTTTCACATAAATGGCCTCCTTAACACCTCTCTTGAACCAGTCACGTTCCTTTGTCAATATGTGAACTTATTCAGGGGTAATTAACCGTAACTTGAGAAAGGAAGTGGATGATGAATAATAATTAATATGTAACGATACGTAATTACTGTATAATCCACTGATATATTGACCCGTAAATATGACCAGCCCTGTTAATGTTGAAATGAATCACCCCCCGATGAGGAAGTTAAACTTCCATAAATAAGCTGTTTATTCTGTAAGTATTTTTGCAATAAACTTCTATACTATTTGATTGCAACTTGGAAAGTGTATCTGGGGATTATTATGGGGTTCATTATTAAATGTCACCCTCTATGATGTCACATCTTACAGATCCTGTCTGTCAATTCTCAAAGATCAGGATACACACAGTCCTGAGTGTTCTCCCTACACATCATATACTGTACACAGCATAGGGAGAGCGTTCGGGACTGTGTATCCTGCTGCTGACTCCCCTATACTTTAATACAGAGAGACACCCATGGGAGAGAGAAATTTCAGTCTTTTCCGAACGACCAAAAGGCTGACGGAAATGTTCACCAGCCTTGCGATCATTCAGAGAACGCACTACACAAAGGTTGGGCTAGATGGACCTCCAATACTATGTTACTATGTAACTGTTATACAGACATTATGGGTAGGGTATAAAGGTTGGACTAGATGGACGTATGTCTTTATACAACCTCCAATACTATGTTACTATGTAACTGTTATACAGACATTATGGGTAGGGTCCTTCTAGATATGACTTGGTAGAATACCATTGATTCTCCCTTGGCCTAGAACACAATGAGCCCTGGAACATTACCTGTAGGTTCAGGTGCGTTGGTTCTGGAACAAGATCAGTTCCTTCTAGATATGACTTGGTAGAATACCATTGATTCTCCCTTGGCCTAGAACACAATGAGCCCTGGAACATTACCTGTAGGTTCAGGTGTGTTGGTTCTGGAACAAGATCAGTTCCTTCCAGATATGACTTGGTAGAATACCATTGATTCTCCCTTGGCCTAGTACACAACTAGTCCCAGGACATTACCTGTAGGTTCAGGTGCGTTAGTGCTGGAACAAGATCAATCCCTTCTAGATATGGCTTGGTAGAATACCATTGATTCTCCCTTGGCCTAGAACAAAATGAGCCCTGGAACATTACCTGTAGGTTCAGGTGTGTTAGTTAGGAACCAAGGTCAAGTTCCTTCTCAGATATGAATTGGGTAGAATACATTGATTCTCCCTGGCCTAGAACAAAATGAGCCCTGGAAACATTACCTGTAGGTTCAGGTGCGTTAGTTCTGGAACAGATCACGTTCCTTCAGATATGACTGGTGAGAATACCATATGTGATTCTTCCTTGGCCTGAAACACAATAGGCCCTGGAACATTACGTAGGTTCAGGTGCGTTAGTTCTGGAACAAGGTCATCCCTTCTAGATAGACTTGGTAGAATACCATTGATTCTCCTTGGCCTAGAACACAATGAGCCCTGGAACATTACCCTGTAGGTTCAGGTGGTTAGGTTCTGGACACGGTCAATCCCTTCTAGATATGACTTGGTAGAATACATTTGATTCTCCTTGGCCTAGACACAATGAGTGCCATGGAACATTACCGTTAGGTTCAGGTGCGTTAGTTCTGGAACAGGTCATCCTTCTAGATATGACTTGGTAGAATACCATGATTCTTCCTTGGCCTAGAACACAATGAGCCCCATGGACATTACCTGTAGGTTCAGTGCGTTAGTTCTGGAACACGGTATCCCTTCTAGATATGAGCTTGGTAGAATACCATTGATTCTTCCCTTGGCCTAGAACAATGAGCCCTGGAACATTACTGTAGGTTCAGGTGCGTTTAGTTCTGGAACGTCAATACCTTCTAGATATGGACTTGGTAGAAATACCATTGATTTCTCCCTTGGCCTAGAACACAATGACCGGAACATACCTGTAGGTTCAGGTGGGCGTTATTTCTGGACAAGGTCATCCCTTCTAGATATGACTTGGTAGAATACCATTGATTCTCCCTTGGCTAGAACACAATGAGCCCCTGGAACATTACCGTAGGTTCAGGTGCGTTAGTTCTGGAACAAGTCAGTCCTTCTAGATGAATGGTAGAATACCATTGATTCTCCCTTGGCCTAGAACACAATGAGTCCTGGGAAATTACCTGTAGGTTCAGGTGCGTTATTTCTGGAACAGTCAATCCCTTCTAGATAGGACTTGGTAGAATACCATGATTCTTCCTTGGCGAGAACAAAATGAGCCCTGGAACATTACCTTGGTTCAGGTCGTTAGTTCTGGAACAAGATCAGGTTCCTTCTAGATATGACTTGGTAGAATACCATTGATTTTCCGTGGCCTAGAACACAAATGAGCCCGGAACATTACCTGTAGGTTCAGGTGCGTTAGTTCTGGAACAAGATCAGTTCCCTTCTAGTATGACTTGGTAGATACCATTGATTCTTCCTTGGCCTAGAACACATGAGCCCTGGAACATACCTGTAGGTTCAGTGTTGTTCTGGAACAAGATGTTTCCTTCAGATATGACTTGGTAGAATACCATTGATTTCCCCTTGGCCTAGAAACAACAATAGCCCTGGAACATTACCTGTAGGTTAGGTAGTGAGTTCTGGAACAGATCGTCCCTCTAGATATTACTTGGTAGAATACCATTGATTCTCCCTTGGCCTAGACAAATGAGCCCTGGAACATTACCTGTAGGTTCAGGTGTTAGTTCTGGAACAGGTCAATCTCCTTCTGATATGACTTGGTAGAATACCATTGATTCTCTTGGCCTAGAACAAATGGCCCTGGAACTTACCTGTAGGTTCAGGTGCGTTAGTTCTGGAAACAAGATCAGTCCTTCTAGATCTGACTGGTAGAATACCATTGATTCTCCCTTGGCCTAGAACAAATCGAGCCCTGGAACATTACCTGTAGGTTCAGGTGTTTAGTTTGGAACAAGTCAGTCCCTTAGATATGACTTGTAGAATACCATTGATTCTTCCCTGGCCTAGAACACAATGAGCCCCTGGAACTTAACTGTAGGTTCAGGTAGTTGTTCTGGAAAAAGGTCAGTCCCTTTAGATAGGACTTGGTAGAAACCATTGTTTCTCCTGGCCTAGAACACAGAGCCCTGGAACATTACCTGTAGGTTCAGGTGGTTAGTTCGGAACAGGTCAATCCTTCTAGTAGGACTGGAGAATACCATTGATTCCTTGGCCTAGAACACAATGAGCCCTGGAACATTACCTGTAGGTTCAGGTGTTAGTTCTGGAACAAGGTCAGTTCCTTCTAGATAGGACTTGGTAGAATACCATTGATTCTTCCTTGGCTAGAACACAATGAGCCCTGGAACATTACCTGTAGGTTCAGGTGCGTTAGTTCTGGAACACGGTCAATCCCTTCTAGATAGGACTTGGTAGAATACCATTGATTCTTCCTTGGCCTAGAACACAATGAGCCCTGGAACATTACCTGTAGGTTCAGGTGCGTTAGTTCTGGAAACAGTCATATCACTTCCTAGATAGACTTGGTAGATACCATTGATTCTCTCCTTGGCCTAGACACAATGAGCCCTGGAACATACCGTAGGTCAGGTGCGTTAGGTTCTGGAACAGGTCATCCTTTAGATATGGCTTGGTAGAATACCTTGATTCTCCTTGGCCTAGACAAATGAGCCCTGGAAACATTACCTGTAGGTTCAGGTGCGTTATTCTGGAACCACGGTCAATCCTTCTAGTAGGACTTGGTAGAATACCATTGATTCTCCCTTGGCCTAGAAACAAATGAGCCCTGGAACATTACCTGTAGGTTCAGGTGCGTTAGTTCTGGAAACAGTCATCCTTCTAGATAACTTGGTAAATACCATTGATTTCCCTTGGCCTAGAACACAATGAGCCCTGGAACATTACATGTAGGTTCAGGTGTTAGTTCTGGAACACAGGTCAATCCTTCTAGATAGACTTGGTAGAATACATTGATTCTTCCTTGGCCTAGAACAAATGAGCCCTGGAAACATATGAGGTTCAGGTAAGTTAGTTCTGGAACAAGATCAGTTCCTTCTAGATATGACTTGGTAGAATACCATTGATTCTTCTTGGCTAGAACACAATGAGCCTGGAACATTACCTGTAGGTTCAGGTAAGTTAGTTCTGGAACAAGATCAGTTCCTTCTAGATATGACTTGGTAGAAACCATTGATTTTCCTTGGCCTAGAAACACAATGAGCCCTGGAACATTACCTGTAGGTTCAGGTAAGTTAGTTCTGGAACAAGATCAGTCCTTCTAGATAGGACTGGTAGAATACCATTGATTCTCCTGGCCTAGAACACAATGAGCCCTGGAACATACTCTGTAGGTTCAGGTAAGTTAGTTCTGGAACAAAGATCAGTCCTTCTAGATATTACTTGGTAGATACCATTGATTATTCCTTGGCCTAGAACACAATGGCCCTGGAACAACCTGTAGGTTCAGGTAAGTTAGTTCTGGAACAGTCAATCCCTTCTAGATATGACTTGGTAGAATACCATTGATTCTCCTTGGCCCTAGAACAATGAGCCCGGAACATTACCTGTAGGTTCAGGTGCGTTATTTCTGAACCCAAGATCAGTCCTTCTAGATATGACTTGGTAGAATACCATTGATTCTCCCTTGGCCTAGAACACAATGAGCCCTGGAACATTACCTGTAGGTTCAGGTAAGTTAGTTCTGGAACAAGGTCAGTCCCTTCTAGATAGACTTGGTAGAATACCATTGATTCTCCCTTGGCCTAGAACACAATGAGCCCTGGAACATTACCTGTAGGTTCAGGTGTTAGTTCTGGAACAAGGTCAGTCCCTTCTAGATATGACTTGGTAGAATACCATTGATCTCCCTTGGCCTAGAACACAATGAGCCCTGGAAACTTACACTGTAGGTTCAGGTAAGTTAGTTCTGGAACAAGGTCAATCCTTTAGATATGACTTGGTAGAATACCATTGATTCTTCCTTGGCCTAGAACACAATGAGCCCTGGAAAATTACCTGTAGTTCAGGTAAGTTAGTTCTGGAACAAGGTCAGTTCCTTCTAGATGACTTGGTAGTAGAATACCATTGATCTTTCCTTGGCCTGAACACAATGAGCCCTGGAACATACACTGTAGGTTCAGGTGTTAGTTCTGGAACAAGGTCAATCCTTCTAGATATGACTGGTAGAATACCATTGATTCTCCTTGGCCTAGAACAACAATGAGCCCTGGAACATTACCTGTAGGTTCAGGTGCGTTAGTTCTGGAACATGGTCAATCCCTTCTAGATATGACTTGGTAGAATACCATTGATTCTTCCTTGGCCTAGAACACAATGAGCTGGAACATTACCTGTAGGTTCAGGTGCGTTAGTTCTGGAACAGATCAGTCCCTTCTAGATAACTTGGTAGATACCATTGATTCTTTCTGCCTAGAAACACAATGAGCCCTGGAACATTACCTGTAGGTTCAGGTGCGTTAGTTCTGGAACAGGTCAATCCCTCTAGATAGACTTGGTAGAATACCATTGATTCTCCCTTGGCCTAGAACACAATGAGCCCGGAACATTACCTGTAGGTTCAGGTGGTTAGTTTGGAACAGGATCAGTTCCTTCTAGATATGACTTGGTAGAATACCATTGATTCTTCCTTGGCCTAGAACACAATGAGCCCTGGAACATTAACTGTAGGTTCAGGTAAGTTAGTTCTGGAACAAGATCAGTTCCTTCTAGATATGACTTGGTAGAATACCATTGATTCTCCCTTGGCCTAGAACACAATGAGCCCTGGAACATTACCTGTAGGTTCAGGTGGTTAGTTCTGGAACAAGATCAGTCCTTCTAGATAGGACTTGGTGAATACCATGATTATTCTTGCCTAGAACACAATGAGCCCTGGAACATTACCTGTAGGTTCAGGTGCGTTATTGTTCTGGAACAAGATCAGTCCTATAGCAGTTGACTGGTAGAATACATTGATTCTCTTGGCCTTAGAACACAATGAGCCCTGGAACATTACTGTAGGTTTAGGTGTTAGTTCTGGAACAAGACAGTTCCTTCTGAGATGGACTTGGTAGAATACCATTGATTCTCCCTGGCCTAGAAACACAATGAGCCCTGGAACATTACTGTAGGTTCAGGGCGTAGTTCTGGAACAAGATCAGTTCCTTCTAGATAGACTTGGTAGAATACCATTGATTCTCCCTTGGCCTAGAACACAATGAGCCCTGGAACATTACCTGTAGGTTCAGGTAAGTTAGTTCTGGAACAAGGTCAGTCCCTTCTAGATATGACTTGGTAGAATACCATTGATTTCTCCCTGGCCTTAGAACACAATGAGCCCTGGAACATTACCCGTAGGTTCAGGTGGTTAGTTCTGGAACAAGATCATCCCTTCTAGATAGGACTTGGTAGATACCATTGATTCTCCCTTGGCCTAGAACACAATGAGCCCTGGAACATTACCTGGAGGTTCAGTGGTTATTCTGGAACAAGATCAGTTCCTTCTAAGATATGGGACTGGTAGAATACCATTGATTCTCCCTTGGCCTAGAACACAATGAGCCCTGGAACATTACCTGTAGGTTCAGGTGCGTTAGTTCTGGAACAAGATCAGTCCCTTCTAGATAGGACTTGGTAGAATACCATTGATTCTCCCTTGGCCTAGAACACAATGAGCCCTGGGACATTACCTGTAGGTTCAGGCTCAGCAGGAATGTATGAAGCCACCAGTGTCCCTGATTGTAACACTGATGATCTTTGTTTTCCAGTGATATTCTGCGGGTCGGAGTGACTCTAGCTGGACACCAGAAGAAAATCCTTAACAGTATCCAGGTGATGAGAGCTCAGATGAACCAGATCCAGTCGGTGGAAGTGTGATGAGAACGGTTCCTTATCCACAGACCTTCCATCCTTTCCGTCTCTCCTCACCCTCTTACTTGGTACGGTCTGATCTGGTGCGGACCTGAATCACCACCAGGGTCCATTTGGAACTGGAGTTTCCCTGTGTTAACCAAGCGCAGAGACGATGTTACTTTTCCCATGGGAGGGGAATTGGTTGGGAAACCAAGAATCTTATTTTTTAAACCTTTACAGGGAGGGATTTGTTAAAAAAAAAATATATAAAATTCTACAAAAAAAAAACCCAACCCATAATAATACAGGAAAAAAGGGCTTGAAATGCCTCGATGTGGTAATAAGGGGGACAGTGGGACCCCGTCCTGCACAATAATAATAATATAAAGAACATGAACGGAGACATTTTAGCGGCTGGGTTTTCGTTTTTTAAGAAATAGAAGGAAACCAATGTACAGACTTAGGGCCACTTCGGAGCCGATGGTCCAAATGGGGCCGGGAGAGAAGGATTGTGGGATTATTTCCATTAAATGGACTGAAGATGTCACTAAGTGAAATAAAAAGCAGCAGTGCCAACTGTGACTCTCCGACACCAATGTCAAATGGCCAATTTCTTCCATAGCTGGACCCCCGCAACATGATACGTTCTGTGGGGGTTCTCAACGTGACATCACCTACATATCGTGCACAGTGCTCAGTGATGTCATCGCTAGTGCACCACCATAGTGAACATTTCAATGACAAGAAAACTCTTCAATTGTAAACATTTTGTTTTGTCTTCAATGTTGTTGATGTTTATGAATTTGTTCCTACCTTGTTTGTTTACACCAGTTGGACTTTTTAAAAAGAAAATAATGTTTTTACAAATCGATACTCAAACTTAAAAATTGCTTAAAAAAAACACACACACAAAAAAATATTAAAAAAAAAAAAAATGGACGTCCATTTTGGGGACAGGTTTTCCCGCCCTTGACTTGATGATGACAGAGAACGAACGTCTTCTGGATTTTTATTGGCTGATGGATAATCCATTCTGCCTGGCGAAAGACTGAACGCTTGGGGCCCATTGGACCGGATCGGGACCCTTCATTTCTCCTTAAGGCCCTGACTTTGCAGCTTATTATATAAGCTTTGTAGGTGAGGAACGGGAACCACATTGACCCCATGGGTACAGACGTAGCACAGCCTTGGACGGTTATTTCCTATCTTTGTGTTGTGTTAATGTGAGGAACCTATTGACCAGCTCTGTCCGGCACTTTACCAAGCTATGGAGTTCCTGGTCTATTCCCCATGGTTCAGTGAATCACCAGCTATGGGGCCCCCAGATCCGTGCTTCCTTAGATTAGAGTTTGGCCCTGCGGTGCATGTCACAGGTTTGGGATCACGCCCTTAGACGTTAAACACGTAACTGTGTCTCGTATCCTGTAGGGGTCCTACAAGTGCCAATCGTGTGCCTGTCAGCCATCCTCTGGGGGGTGGGAGATCTTTCCATTAACTGGGGTCGGTTGTTACAGTTGAACTGAGCCAAACGCGATGGTGGAATTCGGACTGTTCTGTCTCCTGGTCGTGTTTTGTCTTTTGCTCTTGATTGATGAGGAAAGTCCAGTGGAGACTGTTCACTACTGTTCACTACTGGCATCGCTCTCCATTATTTCACCGTTATTGTGTCTGATTGGACAAATTATTAGCTGGAGACAATCAAGTCACATTACGAGCAACAAACATCCTTAGACATCTGGGACCGGGTTCACTGGATCCTGGTTAAACACGTGGGGGTCATTGTCACTAGACTTGTTTAAACCTTCTACTGTGAATTTAAAGGAGAGAAGATTAAACGTGAGTTGTGGTTGGGTCATAGGTCTGGACCCATCACCTTCATGATGGTGCCGCTGATTCTGATTGGCTTTGAGTAGGAGAGGAAAAGTACAGACCGACCCTGTTATTAGTTAATTTATTGTTAATCATTCCCATTTAGCCAATCAGAATACAGACTTGCTAAGGTGCTGGAATTCTTCCTTCCCCTTGATACCTCCTCCATAATCCTCCATCGCCCCAGGACTTTCAGTCTCCCCCATAATCTTCTATCACCCCAAGACTTTCAGTCTCCCCCATAATCTTCTATCACCCCAAGACTTTCAGTCTCCCCCATAATCCTCCATCGCCCCAGGACTTTCAGTTTCCCCCATAATCTTCTATCACCCCAAGACTTCCAGTCTCCCCCATAATCCTCTATTGCCCCAGGACTTTCAGCCTCCCCCAGAATCCTCTATCGCCCCAGGACTTCAGCCTCCCCTATAATCCTCTATCGCCCCAGGACTTTCAGCCTCCCCCAGAAACCTCTGTCACCCCAGGACTTTCAGCCTCCCCCAGAATCCTCTATTGCCCCAGGACTTTCAGCCTCCCCCAGAATCCTCCATCGCCTCCCCCAGAATCCTCTATCGCCCCAGGACTTTCAGCCTCCCCCATAATCCTCTATTGCCCCATAATCCTGGACATCCAGGACAAATCCCGCAATCCCACACTCACTATATGATACAATATGTTGTGTGTTTGCTGTTTGCCTAGAAGGTTGTGTTATTGTGTTAGAATTCTCATATCCTGTATTATTAACCCTGTAGTGCCAATGGGGGTTGCAGTGCCATAACTAGATTTTTACACATTACAGGCAGCCCTGTTCGCACAGTTCCCGGTGGTTGGCGCTGGGTCGGTCCAACCCCCTTTAGATATTAGAAATCTGGTTGATTTGAACCATTAACACAATTTCTTTTTTTTTTGGTGATTTTATCGTAATTTACGGTTTTATTTTTATTGTCATTGGCCGAGTGTGAATTTTCCAGAACTGACCAATAGAAATCAAATGAAGTGTTTAAAGGGACATGCACATGATCTAGTGTTACTCATGACTGCCTACAATGTGCTGGAACTTTCTCTTTGTAACTGTGCAGGGCTCCTATTGGATAGAAAGTGTGAATAGAGAACCAATATGGCAGCTCCGCTGAGCACACATACTGTAGAATGCTAGATATAGACCCTGTATGTGGCAATAGCACACAGTGTCCGTAACATGAATTTACTGTGAATTTCTCAGCAATATCCCGTGCCTGTCGTGTCGAGGGGAAGGTTGAGCGTTTAATGTATTTGAACGGGGGATCTGGATGAAATGGGTTGTGGCAGACACGTGGCAGCTCCCACTAATGTGCAATCGCCAGTTGCTTATTTTACTCATAATAGGGAAGTTCTGCTCCTTCCAAATGGTGACCTGGGACTTGCCGTCCCTATGGTAGGACCACAGATCCCGGTTTAGCTCGTTGCCTACCAGAACAGGTGGCCACTCCGGTTACACACGTGATTGGTGCTCTGAATTCAAAGGGCTGTGGCCTCAACATCTGTAAACAAAGTTGAGTTAAAGGCCAAATGGTGAAAATAGGAAAGAGGTTCCAATTCGTGGTCAACTCCGTCTCGTCCTCCAACCACTTTACCAGCGTTTGCAGACGAGTTTTCATGTTTTGCAGCCATGGACACGTTGGGATTTACTGCACTGGAATTTCCCCTTTCCCCGTAGAGATTCGACCCCCCCACCCCCAGCATTGGGCACCACGGGAGGAATGGAGACAAACACTGTGAGTCCACAATCCCACTATGGAAACCATGAGAAATGTTGTCAATAGCTGAAATAAATACTTTGGTTACAAAGAAAATGGCGTCTCTGTAAATTCTACTTCTAATAATACAAGGGAAATACCAAAATGTCACTTTAAAGGGCAACTTCACTGAAAAACAATAACCAGTGGATTGCAGTAACAGTCTGTGAGATATAGAGTTATTACTGCTGCACAGTCTTACCCAGTGGGTATATCAAATCTACTCACCTTCATGTAAACCAGGGACCCTCCAGACATTACAATACTACAACTTCCAGCATTCCCTGGCTTCCCTCCGTAGTGGAGGATTGCTGGGAGTTGTAGTCTAAATATCTGGATGGCCAGACAAACCTGGTTGGAGGGTATAGAGTACCGATATAAAGGTGAATGTTGGAGGGTATAGAGTACCGATATAAAGGTGAATGTTGGAGGGTATAAGAGTACCGATATAAGGTGAATTGTTGGGAGGGTATGGAGTACCGGATATAGAAGGTGGAATGTTGGAGGTATAAGTACCGATAAAAGGTGGAATGTTGGAGGGTATAGAGTACCGATATAAAGGTGAATGTTTGGAGGGTATGGAGTACCGATTATAGGGTGAAGGTTGGAGGGTATGAAGTACCGATATAAAGGTGAATGTGTTGGGTGTATAGAGTACCGATATAAAGGTGAATGTTGGAGGGTATGAGTAGATATAGAGGTGAATGGTTGGAGGGTTATGAAGTACCGATATAAAGGTGAATGTTGGAGGGTAGGGTATGAGTACCTGAATAAAGGTTGAATGTTGGAGGGTATAGGTACCGATTAAAGGGAATGTTGAGGGTATGGAGAGTACCGATATAAAGGTGAATGTTGGAGGGTATAGAGTACTGATATAAAGGTGAATGTTGGAGGGTATGGAGTACCGATATAAAGGTAAATGTTGGAGGGTATGAAGTACCGATATAGAGGTGAATGTTGGAGGGTGATGAGTACGATATAAAGGTGAATGTTGGAGGTATAGAGTTACGATATAAAGGTGAATGTTGGAGGGTATGAGTACCGTATAAGGTGAATGGTGGAGGGGTATGGAGTAGTAGAAGTACCGATATAAAGGTGAATGTTGGAGGGTATGAGAGTACGATATAAAGGTGAATGTTGGAGGTATGGAGTACCGATATAAAGGTGAAAGTTGGAGGGTATGAAGTACGATATAAAGGTAAATGTTGTGGGGGTATGAGTACCGATTATAGAGGTGGAATGGTGGAGGGTATTGGAGTACCGATATAAGGTGAATGGTGGAGGTGTATAGAGTACCGATTAAAGGTGTATGAGTTGGAGGGTATGGGAGTAGAGCTACGATATAAAGGTAATGTTGGAGGGGATGGGAGTACCGATATAAAGGTAAATGTTGGAGGGTATGAAGTACCGAATAAGGTGAATGTTGGAGGGTATAGGAGTACCGATATAAAGGTGAACTGTTGGAGGGTATGGAGTATGATATAGAGGTGAATGTTGGAGGGTATGGAGTACCGATATAGAGGTGAATGTTGGAGGGTATGGAGTACCGATATAAAGGTGAATGTTGGAGGGTATAGAGTACCGATATAGATAAAGTGAGGTATGAAGTTCCGATATAGGGGTGGGGGGAATGTTGGAGGGTATGGAGTACCGATATAGAGGTGAATGTGGAGGGTATGGAGTACCGATATAAAGGTGAATGTTGGAGGGTATGGAGTACCGATATAAAGGTGAATGTTGGAGGGATGGAGTACCGAATAAGGTTGATGTTGGGAGGGTATGGAAGTACCGTATAAATGGAATGTTGGAGGGTATGGAAGTACCGATATAAAGGTGAATGGTGGAGGGTAGAGACAGTACGATATAGAAAGGTGAAATGTTGGAGGGGTATGAAGAGTACCGATTTAAGGTGAATGTTGGAGGGTATGGAGTACCAATATAAAGTGTTAATGTTTGGAGGGTATGAAGTAAGTATACGTACGATATAAAGGTGAATGTTGGAGGGTATTGAAGGTACCGATATAGAGGTGAATGTGGAGGGTATGGAGTACATATAAGGTGAATGTTGGAGGGTATGAGAGTACCGATATAAAGGTGAATGTTGGAGGGTATGGAAGTAGATAGTACCGATATAGAGGGAATGTTGGGAGGGTATGGGAGAAGAGTACGATATAGAGGGGAATGTTGGAGGGTATGAAGTACGATATAAAGTACCGATATAAAGGGAATGTTGGAGGGTATGGAGTACGAATAAAGGTAATGTGAGGGTATGAGTACCGATATAAAGGTAAAGTTGGAGGGATGTAGGTACCGATATAGAGGTGAATGTTGGAGGGTTATGAGAGTACCGTATATAAAGGTGAATGTTGGAGGGTATGGAGTACCGATATAAAGGTGAATGTTGGAGGGTATGGAGTACCGATATAGAGGTGAATGTTGGAGGGTATGGAGTACGATATAAAGGTTAAATTTTGGAGGGTAGAGTAGACCGATATAAAGGTGAATGTGGGGGTATGAGTACCGATATATAACAGGTGAATGTTGGAGGGTATGGAGTATGATATAGAGGTGAATGTTGGAGGGTATGGAGAGTACCGATATAAAGGTGAATGTTGGAGGGTATAGAGTACCGATATAGAGGTGAATGTTGGAGGGTATGAGTAGTACCGATATAAAGGTGAAGTTGGAGGGTATAGAGTACCGATATAAAGGTGAAGTGGAGGTATGGAGTATGATATCGAGGTGTGAACTGTGGAGGGTATGGAGTACCGATATAAAGGTGAATGTTGGAGGGTATAGAAGTACCGATATAAAGGTAATGTTGGAGGGTATGGAGTATGATATAGAGGTGAATGTTGGAGGGTATAGAGTACCGATATAAAGGTGAATGTTGGAGGGTATGAAGTACCGATATAAAGGTGAATGTTGGAGGGGTATGACGTACCGATATATAGAGTGGAATGTTGGAGGGTATGAAGTACCGATATAAAGGTGTGAATGTTGGAGGGTATGGAGTACCGATATAAAGGTGAATGTTGGAGGGTATGGAAGAGTACCGATATAAGGTGAATGTTGGAGGGTAGAAAGAGTACGATAAAGTATTTGGAGGGTAGAGTCCATATAAAGGTGAATGTTGGGGGGGTATGGAGTAGTACCGATATAAGGTGAATGTGGGAGGGTATGGAGAGTACGATATAAAGGTGAATGTTGGAGGGTATGGAGTACCGATATAAAGGTGAATGTTGGAGGGTATGGAGTATGATATAAAGGTGAATGTTGGAGGGTATAGAGTACCGATATAAAGGTGAATGTTGGAGGGTATAGAGTACCTATATAAGGTGAATGTTGGAGGGTATGAGAGACCTATAAAGGGAATGTTGGAGGGGTTTAGTTATATTATATGAGAGATAGAGTACCGATATAAGTGAATGTTGGGGGTATGGAGTACTATATAAAGGTGAAGTTGGAGGGTATGATAGAGTACCGATATAAAGGTGAATGTTGGAGGGTAAGAGAGACGATATTATAAAGGTGAATGTTGGAGGGTATAGAGTACCGATATAAAGGTGAATGTTGGAGGGTTAATGTAGTACCTATATAAAGGTGAATGTTGGAGGGTATTAGGAGTAATCGATCATAAAGGTGAATGTTGGGAGGTATAGAGTACTGATATAAAAGGGAATGTTGGAGGTATGGTAGAGTACGATATAAAGGTGAATGTTGGGGGTATGAGAGTACGATATAGAGGTTGAATGGTGGAGGGTATAGAGTACTCGTATAAAGGTGAGGTTGGAGGGTATAGAGTACCGATATAAGGTGAATGTTGTGAGGGTATAGAGTACCCATAAAGGTGAAGTTGGAGGGATAGCGTACCGATATAAGGTGGAATGTTGGAGGGTATAGAGTACCGATATAAAGGTGAATGTTGGAGGGGTATAGAGTACCCGATATAAAGGTGAATGTGGAGGGTATGAAGTACCGATATAAAGGTGAATGTTGGAGGGTATAGAGTACCGATATATGAGGTGATGTGGAGGGTATTGGAGTACCGATATAAAGGTTAAATGTGGGAGGGTATGGAGAGTACATATAAAGGGGAATGTTGGAGGGGATAGAGTACCGTATATAAAGGTGTGAATGTTGGAGGGTATGGAGTACCGATATAAAGGTAAATGTTGGAGGGTTGGAGTAGTAGTACCGATATAAAGGTGAATGTTGGAGGGTAAGAGTACCGATAATAAGAGTTGAATGTTGGAGGGTATAGAGTACCGATATAAAGGTGAATGTGGAGGGTATAGAGTACAGATATAAAGGTGAATGTGGGGAAGGTGAGAGGGTATTATAGAGTACCGATATAAAGGTGAAGTTGAGGTATAGAGTACCGATAAAAGGTTGATGTTGGAGGGATAGAGTACGATATAAAGTTGAATGTTGGGTAAGAGACCGATATAAAGGTAATGTTGGAGGGTATAGAGTACGATATAAGGTGGAGGTTGGAGGGTATAGAGTACCGATATAGAGGTGAATGTTGGGGGTATGGGAGTACCGATTAGAGGTTAATGTTGGAGGGTAATGGAGAGTAGTACCGATATAAAGGTGAATGTTGGAGGGGATAGAGTAACCGATATAAAGGTGAAGGTTGGAGGGTATAGAGTACCGATATAAGGTGATGTTGTAGGGTAAGAGTACGATATAAGGGAAGGTTTTGGGGTATAGAGTACCGATATAAAGGTGAATGTTGGAGGGTATGGAAGTACATATAAAGTGAATATGTGGAGGTATGGTACCGATAGTACCGATATAAGGTGAAGTGTGGAGGGTATGAGAGTACCGATATAAAGGTGAATGTTGGAGGTATGAGTACCGATATAAAGGTGAATGTTGAGGGTAGAGTACCATATAAAGGTTGAAGTTGGAGGGTAAGAGTACCCGATATAAAGGTGAATGTTGGAGGGTATGGGAAGCAGAGAACGATATAGAGGTGAATGTTGGAGGGTATGGAGAATACCGATATAAAGGTGAAGTGTGGAGGGTATGGAGTACCGATATAGAGGGTGAATAGTTTGGAGGGTATGAGTTACCGATATAAGGTGAATGTTGGAGGGTAGAGTACCGATTATAAGGGTGAATGTTGGAGGGTAGGTCGGTAGTAAGTACGATATAAGGGGAATGTTGGAGGGATGAGAGTACCGATATCTAAAGGTGAATGTTGGAGGGTATGGTAAGAGTACCTTATAGAGGTGAATGTGTGAGGGTATGGAGGAGTACCGATATAAAGGTGAATGTTGGAGGGTATGGAGTACGATATAAAGGTGAATGTTGGAGGGGTATGTAAGTACCGATATAGAGGTGAATGTGGGAGGGTATGGAGTACCGTATAAGTGAATGGAGGTATGGAAGTACCCGAAAAGGTAAATTTGGAGGGTAGAATAGTACTACTGATATAAAGGTGAAAGTTGGAGGGGTATGAAGTAGTCCGATATAGAGGTGAATGTTGGAGGGTATGGAGTACCGATATGAAGGTAAAGTTGGAGGGTAGGAGTACGATATAAAGGTGAATGTTGGGGGTAGGGAAGTACCGATATAAAGGTGATGTTGAGGGTATGAGTAACGATATAGAGGTGAATGTTGGAGGGTATAGGAGTACCGATATAAAGAGTTGATATGTTGGAGGGTATGTGAAGAGTGTAGTAGTACCGATATAAAGGTAAATTGGAGGGTATGAGTACGATATAAAGGTGATGAAGTTGGAGGGTAGGGATGGAGTACCGATATAGGGGGTGAATGTTGGGAGGTATAGAGTACCGATATAAAGGTGAATGTTGGAGGGTATGATAAGTACCGATATAAAGGTCAAATGTTGGAGGGTATGAAGTACCGTAAAGGTGAATGTTGGAGGGTATGGAAGAGTAGAGAGTACCGATATAGAGGTGAATGTGGAGGGTATGGAGTACCGATATAAAGGTTAATTGTTGGAGGTATGATACGATATAAAGGATGTTGGAGGGGGAATGAGTACGATATTAGAGTGAATGTTGGAGGGTATAGGAGTATGATATAAGGTAAATGTGGGAGGGTTATGATTAGTACCGATATAAGGTGAAGTGGGAGGGTATGAAGTACCGATATAGAAGGTGAAATGTTGGGAGGGTATGTAAGATATACCGATATAGAGCTGTGAATGTTGGAGGGGATGGAAGTAACCGATATAGAGGTGAATGTTGGGGGTATGGAGTACCGATAAAGGTAATGTTGGAGGGTATGAAGTACGATATAAAGGTAATGGGGAGGTATGAAGTACGATTATAGAGGTGAATGTTGGAGGGTATGGAGAAGTAGTAGAGAGTACCGATATAAGGTGAATGTTGGAGGGTATAAGTACCGATATAAAGGAAATGTGGAGGGTATGAAGTAGTACCGATATAGAGGTGAATGTGGGGGTATGGAGTACCGATATAGAGGTGAATGTTGGAGGGTATAGTAGTACCGATAATATAAATGAATGTTGGAGGTATGAGTACGATTAAGGGGAATGTTGGGGGGGTATGAGTACCGAATAAAGGTGAATGTTGGAGGGTATGGAGTACTGATATAAAGGGAAGTTGGAGGGATAGAGTACCGATATAAAGGTGAAGTTGGAGGGGGGTATAGAGGACCATTATAAAGGTGAAGTTGGGGGATAGAGTACCGATATAGAGGTGTTTGAATGTTGGAGGGTATAGAGTACCGATATAAAGGTGAAGGTATGGAGGTTTATAGGAGTACCGATATAAAGGTGAATGTTGGAGGGTTGGAGTATAGCGTACCGATATAAAGGTGAATGTTGTGGGGAGAAGAGTACCGATATAAAGGTGAATGTTGGAGGGGTATGGAGTTAGAAGTACGATATAAAGGTGAATGTTGGAGGGTATGAGTACCGATATAAAGGTGAGTGAATGTTGGAGGGTATGGAAGTACCGATTATAGAGTGAATTGTTGGGAGGGTGATGGGTTACCGATAAAAGGTTGAATGTTGGAGGGTATAGAGTACGATATAAAGGTGAATGTTGGAGGGTATGAGTAGTACCGATATATAAGGTAAGTTGGAGGGTATGAGAGTACCGATATAAAGGTGAATGTTTGGAGGGTATGAAGTACCGATATAAGGTGAATTTGGAGGGTATGGGAAGTACCGATATAGAGGTGAATGTTGGAGGGGTATGAGTACCGATATAAAGGTGAATGTTGGAGGGTATGAGTACGAATAAAGGTGAATGTGGAGGGTATAGGAGTACCGATATAAAGGTGAAGTTGTGGAGGGTATGGAGAGTACCGATATAAAGGTGAAAGGTTGGAGGGTATGAAGTACCGATATAAAGGTGAATGTTGGAGGGTATGAGAGTACCGATATAAGGTGAATGTTGGAGGATGTAAGAGTACCGATATATAAAGGTGAATGTTGGGGGTATAGAGTACCGGACTATAAAGGTGAATAAGTTGGAGGGTATGAGTAGTACCGATATAAAGGTGAATGTTGGAGGGTATGAAAGTACCGATATAAAGGTGAATGTTGGAGGGTTATGGAGACGATATAGAGGGTGAATGTTGTGAGGGTATGAAGTACGATATAAGAGGTGAATGTTGGAGGGGTATGGAAGTACGATATAAAGGTGAATGTTGGGGGTCATAGAGTACCGATATAAAGGTGATGTTGGAGGGTAGAAGAGTACCGATATAAAGGTGAATGTGGAGGGTATGGAAGTACCGATATAGAGTGCGTTGATAGGTGTGAAGTTGGAGGGGAGTATGAATCCGATATAAAGGTGAATGTTGTGAGAGGGTATGAAGTAATAGAGTAGTATAAGGTGATGTTGGAGGGTATGAGAGTACCGATATAAAGGTGAATGTGGAGGGGTATGGAGTACCGATATAGAGGTGAATGTTGGAGGGTATGGAGTACCGATATAAAAGGGTAAAATGTTGAGGGAGGGTACTAGAAGTACCATAATAGAGGTGAATGTTGGAGGGTATGAGAGTACCGATATAAAGGTAATGTGGAGGGTATGAAGTAACTATAAAGTGTGAATGTTGGAGGGTATGAGTGAGTTACGTATAGTAGATTGGTGAATGTTGGAGGGTAGTGAGTACGATATAAAGGGAATGTTGGAGGGTATGGAGTACCGATATAGAGGTGAATGTGGAGGGTATAGAGTACCGTATAAAGGTGAATGAATGTTGGAGGGTATGGAGTATGCCGATATAAAGGTGAATGGTTGGAGGGGGTATAGAGTACCGAATAAGAGGTGAATTGTTGGCGGGGAATGGGAGTATAGATATAGAGGTGAATGTTGGAGGGTAAGAGTACCGATATAAAGGTGAAATGGGGGAGGGTTAGAGTACCGATAGAGAGTGAATGTTGGAGGGTATATAGAGTACCGTATAAAGGTGAATGTTGGAGGGTATGGAGAGTACCGATATAAAGGTGAATGTTGGAGGGTATGGGTACACGATAAAAGGTGAATGTTGGAGGTATGAGTTACCGATATAAAGGGTGAATGTTTGGAGGATTGTATAGAGTACCAATATAGTAAAGGGGAAGTGTGGAGGGTATGGAGTACCGATATAAGGTGAATGTTGGAGGGTATTGAAGTACGATATAAAGGTGAATGTGGAGGGTATAGAGTACCATATATAAAGGTGAATGTTGGAGGGTATGAGAGTACCGATATAAAGGTTGAATGTTGGAGGGTATGGAGTACCGATATAAAGGTGAAGGAATGTTGGGAGGGTATGGAGTAGAGTAGTACCGATATAGAGGTGATGAATGTTGGAGGGTATGGGTACCGATATATAAAGGTGAATGTTGGAGGGTGGTATAAGAAGAGGTACCGATATATAAAGGTGAATGTTTGAGGGTATGAAGTCTCGATATAAAGGTGAATGTTGGAGGGTATGGAGTACCGATAGTAGAGGTGAATGTTTGGAGGGTATGAGAGTACCGATATAAGGTGAATGTGGAGGGTATGGGAGAGTAGAAGTAACGTAGTAGAGGTGAATGTTGGAGGGTATGGAGTACGATATAAAGGTGAATGTTGAGGGTATGGAGTATGATATAAGAGGTGAATGTTGGAGGGTATAGAGTGACCGATATAAAGGTGAATGTTGGAGGGTATGAAGTACCGATATAAAGGTGAATGTTGGAGGGTATAGAGTACCGATATAAAGGTGAATGTTGGAGGGTATGGAAGTAGTACAAGTGTAGATAGGGGGAAGTTGGAGGTATAGAGAGTACCGAATATAGAGGCTGAACGGTTGGAGGAGGGTATGGAGTAGTAGTACGATATAAAGGTGAATGTTGGAGGGTATAGAGTACCGATATAAAGGTGAATGTTGGAGGGTATGGAGTACCGATATAAAGGTGAATGGTGGAGGGTATGGAGTACCGATATAAAGGTGAATGTTGGAGGGTATAGAGTTACCGATATAAAGGTGAATGTTGGAGGGTATGGAGTACCGATATAAAGGGGAATGTTGGAGGGTATGAGAGTACCGATATAAAGGTGAATGTTGGAGGGTATGGAGTACCGATATAAGGTGAATGTTGGAGGGGTATGGAGTCGATAGATTAAGAGGTGAATTTGGAGGGTTATTAGAGTACCTGATATAAAGGTGAATGTGGAGGGTATGAAGTACCGATAATAAGGTGAATTGAATGTTGGAGGGTATGGAGTACCGATATAGAGGTGAAGGTGGAGGGTATAGAGTACCGATATAAAGGTGAATGTTGGAGGGTATGGAGAGTACGTATATAAAGGGTGATGTTGGAGGGTTGAAAGTACGATACCGATAAAGGTGAATGTTGGAGGGTATAGAGTACCGAATATAAAGGTTGATGAATGTTGGAGGGTATGAGATACAGTACCGATATAAAGTGAATGTTGGAGGGTAAGAGTACCGATATAAGGGAATGTTGGGGGTATAGAAGTACCGATATAAAGTGAATGTTGGAGGGATAGGAGTATGATATAGAGGTGAATGTTGGAGGGTATTATAGCTACTGATATAAAAGGTGAATGTTGGAGGGTATAGAGTACCCGATATAGGTTAAATGTTGGAGGGTATAGAGGTACCGATTATAAGGTGAATGTTGGAGGGTATAGAGTACCATATAGAGGTGAATGTGGAGGGTATTAGAGTACCGATATAAAGGTGAATGTTGGAGGGTATGGAGTACCGTATAGGGTGAAGGTTGGGGTATGGGTACTCATAAAGGTGAGTGAGTGTTGGGGGGTATGGAGTACCTCATAAAGGTGAGGGTGTTAGTGTGGGGTATGGGAGGTACTTCTATAAAGGTGAATGTTGGGGGGTATGGCAGGACCGATATAGAGGTGAATGTGGAAGGTATGGAGCTATTGATCATAAGGTAGTATGGGGGGTATGGAAGTACCGATATAAGGTGAAGGTTGGGGGTAGGGAGTACCTCTATAAAGGGAGTGTTGGGGGGTATGGAAAGTAGGACCTATATAAAGGTGAGGTTGGGGGGGTATGGAGTATGCGGATATAAAGGTGAATGTGGTGGTGTATGGATTACCTATATAAAGGGGAATGTTGGGGGTATGGAGTGAGAGTACCTCTATAAAGGTGAGTGTGTGGGGTATGGCGTTACCCTATTAAAGGTGAGTGTGGGGTATGGAGTACCTCTATAAGGTGAGTGTTGGGGGTTATGGAGTACCTATATAAAGGTGAGTGTTGGGGGGTATGGAGTACTCTATAAAGGTGAATGTTGGAGGGTATAGAGTACCGATATAGAGGTGAATGTTGGAGGGTATGAAGTACCGATATAGAGGTGAATGTTGGAGGGTATGAAGTACCGATATAAAGGTGAATGTTGGAGGGTATAGAGTACCGATATAAAAGGTGAATGTTGGAGGGTATGAGAGTACCGATATAGAGGTGAATGTTGGAGGTATGGAGTACCGATATAAAGGTTGAATGTGTTGGGGTATAGAGTACCGATATAAAGGTGAATGTGGAGGTATGAGTACCGATATAGAGGTGAATGTTGGAGGGTTATGAAGTACCGATATAAAGGTGAAGTTGGAGGGTAGGTATAGAGTACCTGATATAAAGGTTGAATGTTGGAGGGTATAGGTACCGATATAAAGGTGAATGTTGAGGGGTATGAGAGTAACGATATAAAGGTGAATGTTGGAGGGTATGAGAGTATGATATTAAAAGGTGAATGTTGGAGGGTATGGAGTACCGATATAAAGGTGAATGTGGAGGGTATGGAGTACCGATATAAAGGTGAATGTTGGAGGGTATGGAGTACCGATATAAAGGTGAATGTTGGAGGGTATAGAGTACCGATATAAAGGTGAATGTTGGAGGGTATGGAGTACCGATATAAGGTGAATTGGAGGGTATGAGTGAGTACGATAGTACCGATATAAAGGTGGAATGTTGGAGGGTATGAGAGGTACGATATAAAGGTGAATGTTGGAGGGTATGGAGTACCGATATAAAGGTGAAGTGTGGAGGGTATGAGTACCGATATAAAGGTAATGTTTGGGGGTATGAAGTACCGATATAGAGGGGAATGGTGGAGGGTATTGAGTACCGATATAAAGGTGAATGGTGGAGGGTATAGAGTACCGATTAAAGGTGAAGTTGGAGGGTATGAGAGTAATACGATATAAAGGTAATGTTGGAGGGGATGAGAGTACCGATATAAAGGTAATGTTGGAGGGTATGAGTACCGATATAAGGTGAAGTTTGGAGGGTATGGAGATACCATATAAAGGTGAATGTTGGAGGGTATGGAGTACCGATATAGAGGTGAATGTTGGAGGGTATAGAGTACCGATATAAAGGTGAATGTTGGGAGGGTATGGAGTACCGATATAAAGGTGAATGTTGGAGGGTATAGAGTACCGATATAAAGGTAAAGTTGGAGGTATGAGAGTTCCGATATAGGTGAATGTTGGAGGGTATGTAGAGGTACCGAATATAGAGGTGAATGTGGAGGGTATGGAGTACCGATATAAGGTGAATGTTGGAGGGTATGGAGTACCGATATAAAGGTGAATGTGTGGAGGGATGGGAGTACCGATATAGAGGTGATGTTGGAGGGTATGGAGTACCGTATAAATGAATGTTGGAGGGTATGAGAGTACCGATATAAAGGTGAAAGGTGGAGGGTATGACAGTACGATATAAAGGTGAATGTTGGAGGGTATGAAGAGTACCGATTTAAGGTGAATGTTGGAGGGTATGGAGTACCGATATAAAGGTTAATGTTTGGAGGGTATGAGTAGTTACGTCGATATAAAGGTGAATGTTGGAGGGTATTGAAGGTACCGATATAGAGGGAATGTGGAGGGTATGGAGGTACCATATAGAGGTGAATGTTGGAGGGTATGAGAGTACCGATATAAAGGTGAATGTTGGGGGTATGAGTAGATAGTACCGATATAGAGGTGATGTTGGAGGGTATGAAGAAGTACCGATATAAGGGGAATGTTGGAGGGTATGAGAGTACGATATAAGTACCGATATAAGGGAATGTTGGAGGGTATGGAGTACGAGATAAGGTAATGTTGGAGGGATGAAGTACCGATATAAAGGTAAAGTTGGAGGGATGTAGGTACCGATATAGAGGTGAAGTTGGAGGTATGGAGAGTACCGTATTATAAAGGTGAATGTTGGAGGGTAGGAGTACCGATATAGAGGTGAATGTTGGAGGGTATGGAGTACCGATATAGAGGTGAATGTTGGAGGGTATGGAGTACCGATATAAAGGTGAATGTTGGAGGGTAGAAGTGACCGATATAAAGGTGAATGTGGAGGGTATAGAGTACCGATATATAAAGGTGAATGTTGGAGGGTATGGAGTATGATATAGAGGTGAATGTTGGAGGGTATGGAGTACCGATATAAAGGTGAATGTTGGAGGGTATAGAGTACCGATATAGAGGGAATGTTGGAGGGTATGGAGTACCGATATAAAGGTGAATGTTGGAGGGTATAGAGTACCGATATAAAGGTAAAGTGGAGGTATGGAGTATGATATAGAGGTGAATGTTGGAGGGTATAGAGTACCGATATAAAGGTGAATGTTGGAGGGTATGAGTACCGATATAAAGGTAATGTTGGGGGTATGGAGTAGATATAGAGGTGAGTGAATGTTGGAGGGTATAGAGTTACCGATATAAAGGTGAATGTTGGGGGTTGAAAGTACCGATTAAAGGTGAATGTTGGAGGGGTATGAGTACCGATATAGAGGGAATGTTGGAGGGTATGAGTACCGATATAAAGGTGAAGTGTTGGAGGGTATGGAGTACCGATATAAAGGTGAATGTTGGAGGGTATTGAAGAGTACCGATATAAGGTGAATGTTGGAGGGTATGAGAGTACCGATATAAAGGGAATGTTGGAGGGTAGAAGTACCATATAAAGGTGAATGTTGGAGGGGTATGGAGTAGTACCGATATAAGGTGAATGTGGGAGGGTATGGAGAGTACGATATAAAGGTGAATGTTGGAGGGTATGGAGTACCGATATAAAGGTGAATGTGTGGAGGGTATAGAGTACTAATAAAGGTGAAGTTGGAGGGTATAGAGGTACCGATATAAAGGTGAAGTTGGAGGGTATAGAGTACCTATATAAGGTGAATGTTGGAGGGTATTAGAGACCTATAAAGGTGAATGTTGGAGGGTTTAGTATATTTATATGAGAGATATATGAGTACCGATATAAGTGAATGTGGGAGGTATGAGTACATATAAAGGTGAAGTTGGAGGGTATGATAGAGTACCGATATAAAGGTGAATGTTGGGGGTAAGGAGACGATATAAAGGTGAAGTTGGAGGGTATAGAGTACCGATATAAAGGTGAATGTTGGAGGGTTAGTAGTACCTATATAAAGGTGAATGTTGGAGGGTATTAGGAGTAACGATACTAAAGGTGAATGTTGGGAGGTATAGAGTACGATATAAAGGGAATGTTGGAGGTATTAGAGTACGATATAAAGGTGAATGTTGGAGGGTATAGAGTTACGATATAAGGTGAATGTGGAGGGTATAGAGTACCGATATAAAGGTGAATGTTGGAGGGTATAGAGTACCGATATAAAGGTGAATGTTGGAGGGTATAGAGTACCGATATAAAGGTGAATGTTGGAGGGTATAGGTACCGATATAAGGTGAATGTTGGAGGGTATAGAGTACCGATATAAAGGTGAATGTTGGAGGGGTATAGAGTACCGATATAAAGGTGAATGTGGAGGGTATGAAGTACCGATATAAAGGTGAATGTTGGAGGGTATAGAGTACCGATATAGAGGGAATGTTGGAGGGTATGGAGTACCGATATAAAGGTGAAATGTTGGAGGGTATGGAGTACGATATAAAGGTGAATGTTGGAGGGTATAGAGTACCTATATAAAGTGAATGTTGGAGGGTATGGAGTACCGATATAAAGGTGAATGTTGGAGGGTATGGAGTACCGATATAAAGGTGAATGTTGGAGGGTATAGAGTACATATAAAGTTGAATGTTGGAAGGGTATAGAGTACCGATATAAAGGTGAATGTTGGAGGGTATAGAGTACTGATATAGAGGTGAATGTGGGGTGGAGGGTATATAGAGTACCGATATAAAGGTGAAGTTGTAGGTATAGAGTACCGATAAAAGGTGATGTTGGAGGGATAGAGTACGATATAAAGTGAATGTTGGGGGTAAGAGTACCGATATAAAGGTAAATGTTGGAGGGTATAGAGTACGATATAAGGTGGAGGTTGGAGGGTATAGAGTACCGATATAGAGGTGAATGTTGGGGGGTATGGAGTTACCGATATAAGGTTGAATGTTGGAGGGTATGGAGAGTAGTACGATATAAAGGTGATGTTGGAGGGGATAGAGTACCGATATAAAGGTGAAGGTTGGAGGGTATAGAGTACCGATATAAAGGTGAATGTTGTAGGGTAAGAGTACGATATAAGGGAAGTTTTGGGGTATAGAGTACCGATATAAAGGTGAATGTTGGAGGGTTGAGTACGATATAAAGGTGAATGTTGGAGGGTATTGAGTACCGATATACGATATAAGGTGAAGTGTGGAGGGTATAGAGTACCGATATAAAGGTGAATGTTGGAGGTATGAGTACCGATATAAAGGTGAATGTTGAGGGTAGAGTACCATATAAAGGTGAGTGTGGAGGGTAAGAGTACCGATATAAAGGTGAATGTTGGAGGGTATGGAGCAGGAACGATATAGAGGTGAATGTTGGAGGGTATGAAATACCGATATAAAGGTGATGTTGGAGGGTTGAGTACGATATAGAGGTGAAAGTTTGGAGGGTATGAGTACCGATATAGAGGTGAATGTTGGAGGGTAGAGTACCGATTATAGAGGGTGAATGTTGGAGGGTAGGATGGTAGAAGTACGATATAGAGGTGGAATGTTGGAGGGTATGAGAGTACCGATATAAAGGTGAATGTTGGAGGGTATGGAAGAGTACCGTATAGAGGTGAAGTGTGAGGGTATGGAGGAGTACCGATATAAAGGTGAATGTTGGAGGGTAGGGAGTACGATAAAAGGTGAATGTTGAGGGGTATGTAGTACCGATATAGAGGTGAATGTGGAGGGTATGGAGTACCGTATAGAGGTGAAGTGTGGAGGGTATGGAAGTACCGATATAAAGGTAAATTTGGAGGGTAGATAGTACACGATATAAAGGTAAATGTTGGAGGGTATGAAGTAGCCGATATAAGGTGAATGTTGGAGGGTATGAGTACCGATATAAGGTAAGTGGAGGGTAGGAGTACGATATAAAGGTGAATGTTGGGGGTAGGAGAAGTACCGATATAAAGGTGAATGTTGGAGGGTATGAGTACCGATATAAGGTGAATGTTGGAGGGTATGGAGTACCGATATAGAAGAGTGAATGTTGGAGGGTATGGAGAGTAGTACCGATATAAAGGTGAATTGGAGGGTATGAAGTACCGATATAAAGGTATGAAGTTGGAGGGTAGATGGAGTACCGATATAGAGGGTGATATGTTGGGAGGTATAGAGTACCGATATAAAGGTGAATGTTGGAGGGTATGAAGTACCGATATAAAGGTAATGTTGAGGGTATGAAGTACCGATAAAGGTGAATGTTGGAGGGTATGGAGTACCGATATAGAGGTGAATGTTGGAGGGTATGGAGTACCGATATAAAGGTAAATTTTGGAGGTATGAAGTACTGATATAAAGGTAAATGTTGGAGGGGGAATGAGTACGATATAGAGTGGAATGTTGGAGGGTATGGAGTACTGATATAAGGTAAATGTGGAGGGTTATGATTAGTACCGATATTAAGGTGAATGTGTGGAGGGTATGAAGTACGAATAAAGGTAAATGTTGGAGGGTATGAAGTACCGATATAGAGTGTGAATGTTGGAGGGTGATGGAAGTAACCGATATAGAGGTGAATGTTGGAGGGTATGGAGTACCGATATAAGGTAATTTTGGGAGGGTATGAAGTACTGATATAAAGGTAATGTTGGAGGGTATGAAGTACCGATATAGAGGTGAATGTTGGAGGGTATGGGTAGTAGAGAGTACCGATATAAAGGTAAATGTTGGAGGGTATGAAGTACCGATATAAAGGTAAATGTTGGAGGGTATGAAGTACCGATATAGAGGTGAATGTTGGAGGGTATGGAGTACCGATATAGAGGTGAATGTTGGAGGGTATAGAGTACCGATATAAATGTAATGTTGGAGGGTATGAAGTACCGATCTAAAGGTGAATGTTGGAGGGTATGAGTACCGATATAAAGGTGAATGTTGGAGGGTATGGAGTACTGATATAAAGGTGAATGTTGGAGGGTATAGAGTACCGATATAAAGGTGAATTGGGGGGGTATAGAGTACCTATATAAAGGTGAATGTTGGAGGGTATAGAGTACCGATATAGAGGTGTGAATGTTGGAGGGTATAGAGTACCGATATAAAGGTGAATGTTGGAGGGTATAGAGTACCGATATAAAGGTGAATGTTGGAGGAGGGTTGGAGGGTATAGAGTACCATATAAAGGTGAATGTTGTGAGGGATGAAGAGTACCGATATAAAGGTGAATGTTGGAGGGATAATGGAGTTAGTTAAGTACGATATAAAGGTGAATGTTGGAGGGTATAGAGTACCGATATAAAGGTGATGAATGTTGGAGGGTATGGAAGTACCGATATAGAGTGAATGTTGGAGGGTGATGGGTTACCGATAAAAGGTGAATGTTGGAGGGTATAGAGTACGATATAAGGTGAATGTTGGAGGGTATGAGAGTACCGATTATAAGGTGAAGTTGGAGGGTATGAGAGTACCGATATAAAGGTGAATGTTGGAGGGTATGAAGTACCGATATAGAGGTGAATGTTGGAGGGTATGGAGTACCGATATAGAGGTGAATGTTGGAGGGGTATAGAGTACCGATATAAAGGTAAATGTTGGAGGGTATGAAGTACCGATATAAAGGTGAATGTTGGAGGTTATAGAGTACCGATATAAAGGTGAATGTGTGGAGGGTATAGAGTACCGATATAAAGGTGAAAGTTGGAGGGTATGAAGTACCGATATAAAGGTAAATGTTGGAGGGTATGAAGTACCGATATAGAGGTGAATGTTGGAGGTATGGTAGTAGTACGATATAGAAGGTGAATGTTGGGGGTATAGAGTACCGATATAAAGGTAAAGTTGGGAGGGTATGAGAAGCACCGATATAAAGGTGAATGTTGGAGGGTATGAAAGTACCGATTAAAGGTGAATGTTGGAGGGTTATGGTACGATATAGAGGGTGAATGTTGTGAGGGTATGAAGTACGATATAAAGGTGAATGTTGGAGGGTATGAAGTACCGATATAAAGGTGAATGTTGGGGGATAGAGTACCGATATAAAGGTAATAGTTGGAGGGTAAGAAGTACCGATATAAAGGTGAATGTTGGAGGGTATGGAGAGTACCGATATAGAGCGTTGAATGTTGGAAGTTGAGGAGTATGAATCCGATATAAAGGTGAATGTTGGAGAGGGTATGAAGTATAGAGTACCGATATAAGGTGATGTTGGAGGGTATAGAGTACCGATATAAAGGTGAATGTGGAGGGGTATGGAGTACCGATATAGAGGTGAATGTTGGAGGGTATGTGAGTACCGATATAAAAGGTAAAATGTTAGGAGGGTATGGAAGTACCAAATAGAGGTGAATGTTGGAGGGTATGAGAGTACCGATATAAAGGTAATGTGGAGGGTATGAAGTATATAATTAAAGTGTGAATGTTGGAGGGTATGAGTGAGTTACGTATATAGATTGGTGAATGTTGGAGGGTATGAAGTACCGATATAAAGGTGAATGTTGGAGGGTATGGAGTACCGATATAGAGGTGAATGTGGAGGGTATAGAGTACCGTATAAGGTGAATGTTGGAGGGATGAAGTACCGATATAAAGGGAATGTTGGAGGGGTATAGAGTACCGAATAGAGGTGAATGTTGGCGGGGAGGGAGTATGATATAGAGGTGAATGTTGGAGGGTAAGAGTACCGATATAAAGGTGAATGGGGGAGGGTATGGAGAGTACCGATAGAGAGTGAATGTGTGAGGGTATAGAGTACCGATAAAGGTGAATGTTGGAGGGTATGGAGAGTACCGATATAAAGGTGAATGTTGGAGGGTATGAGGTACACTGATAAAAGGTGAAGTTGGAGGGTATGAGTTACCGATATAAAGGGTGAATGTTTGGGGATTTGTATAGAGTACCTATAGTAAAGGGGAATGTTGGAGGGTATAGAGTACCGATATAAGGTGAATGTTGGAGGGTATTGAAGTACGATATAAAGTGAATGTGGAGGGTATAGAGTACCTATATAAAGGTGAATGTTGGAGGGTATGAGAGTACCGAATAAAGGTGAATGTTGGAGGGTATGAGAGTACCGATATAAAGGTGAGAATGTTGGAGGGTATGAGTAGAGTAGTACCGATATAGAGGTGATGATGTTGGAGGGTATGGAGTACCGATATAAAGGTGAATGTTGGAGGGTAGGGTATGAGAGGTACCGATATAAAGGTGAATGTTGAGGGTATGAAGTACCGATATAAAGGTGAATGTTGGAGGGTATGGAGTACCGATATAGAGGTGAATGTTGGAGGGTATGGAGTACCGATATAAAGGTGAATGTGGAGGGTATGGGTAGAGTATGATATAGAGGTGAATGTTGGAGGGTATGGAGTATGATATAAAGGTGAATGTTGGAGGGTATGGAGTAGATATAGAGGTGAATGTTGGAGGGTATGGAGTATACGTACGATATAAAGGTGAATGTTGGAGGGTATAGAGTACCGATATAAAGGTGAATGTTGGAGGGTATAGAGTACCGATATAAAGGTGAATGTTGGAGGGTATGGTAGAGTACCAATATAAAGGTGAATGTTGGAGGGTATGAGAGTACCGAATATAGAGGTGAACAGTTGGGGGAGGGTATGGAGTAGGAGTACCGATAAAAGGTGAATGTCGGAGGGTATAGAGTACCGATATAAAGGTGAATGTTGGAGGGTATGGAGTACCGATATAAAGGTGAATGTGTGGAGGGTATGAGTAGTACCGATATAAAGGTGAATGTTGGAGGGTATGAGAGTACCGATATAAAGGTGAATGTTGGAGGGTATGGAGTACCGATATAAAGGGTGAATGTTGGAGGGTATGGAGTACCGATATAAAGGTGAATGTTGGAGGGTATGAAGTACCGATATAGAGGTGAATGTTGGAGGGTATGGAGTATGATATAGAGGTGAATGTTGGAGGGTTATAGAGTACGATATAAAGGTGAATGTGGAGGGTATGAAGTACCGATATAAGGTGAATGAATGTTGGAGGGTATGGAGTACCGATATAAGGTGAATGTGGAGGGTAGGAGAGAGTACGATATAAAGGTGAATGTTGGAGGGTATGGAGAGTACCGATATAAAGGTGAATGTTGGAGGTTATAGAGTACCGATACGATATAAGGTGAATGTTGGAGGGTATAGAGTACCGATATAGAGGTGAATGTTGGAGGGTATGGTAGTACCGATATAAAGTGAATGTTGGAGGGTATAGAGTACCGATATAAAGGTGAATGTTGGAGGGTATAGAGTACCGATATAAAGGTGAATGTTGGAGGGATAGGAGTATGATATAGAGGTGAATGTTGGAGGGATTATGAGTACTGATATAAAGGTGAATGTTGGAGGGTATAGAGTACCGATATAGAGTTAAATGTTGGAGGGTATAGAGGTACCGATTATAAGGTGAATGTTGGAGGGTATAGAGTACCGATATAGAGGTGAATGTTGGAGGGTATGTAGAGTACCGATATAAAGGTGAATGTTGGAGGGTATGGAGTACCGATATAGGGTGAAGTGTTGGGGGTATGGAGTACCTCTATAAAGGTGAGTGTTGGGGGTATGGAGTACCTATAAAGGTGAGTGTTGTGTGGGGTATGGGAGGTACTTCTATAAAGGTGAATGTTGGGGGGTATGGAGAGACCGATATAGAGGTGAATGTTGGAAGGTATGGAGTACTGATATAAAGGTGAATGTTGGGGGTATGGAGTACCGATATAAAGGTGAATGTTGGGGGGTATGGAGTACCTCTATAAAGGTGAGTGTTGGGGGGTATGGAGTACCTATATAAAGGTGAGTTTGGGGGGTATGGAGTACTGATATAAAGGTGAATGTTGGGGGGTATGGATTACCTATATAAAGGTGAATGTTGGGGGGTATGGAGTGAGAGTACCTCTATAAAGGTGGAGTGTTGGGGTATGGAGTTACCCTATAAAGGTGAGTGTGGTGGTATGGAGTACCTCTATAAAGGTGAGTGTTGGGTTATGGCAGAGTACCTATTAAAGGTGAGTGTTGGGGGTATGGAGTACTCTATAAAGGTGAATGTGGGGGTAGGAGTACTGAATAAAGGTGAATGTTGGAGGTATGGAGTAGATACCGTATAAGGGAGTGTTGGGGGGTATGGAGTACCTCTATAAGGTGAATTTGGGGGGGTATGAGAGGACCGATATAAAGGTAAAGTTGGAAGGGTTGTAGAGTACCGAAATAAAGGTGAATGTTGGGGGGTATGGAGTACCGATATAAAGGTGAAGGGTGGAAGGTATAGAGTACCTATATAAAGGTGAATGTTGGAGGGTATGGAGTACCGATATAAAGGTGAATGTTGGATGGTATGGAGTACCGATATAAAGGTGAGTGTTGGGGGTATGGAGTACCTCTATAAAGGTGAGTGTTGGGGGGTATGGAGTACCTATATAAAGGTGAATTTTGGGGGGTATGGAGTACCTATATAAAGGTGAATGTTGGGGGGTATGGAGTACCTATATAAAGGTGAATGAGTGCCGCAAGGGCCGTGAAGGGGGGGGGGTGGTACTGGCTGCCCCTAAGCCCCAAAAGGCCCTTTTCAGGGCGGCAAGGGTACTTGTAAGTGCTGCAGTGGCCCTTTTAAGGGGAGGGGGCCTGGTACGGGCTGCAGGACCTCCTAAGCCCCAAAGGGCTCTTCTCAGGGCCACAAGGGCCCCCCTCATATAGGCCAGGGAAGGGGGGTCTCGGTTCGAGCTGTGGGACCCCTTAAGCCCCCAAAAGGCACTTCTAAGTGCCCCAGTTGGCGGGTCCCTCCACCCAACCCCTCCCCGCAGGCCCCTCCCTTCCCATCCGCCTAAGCGTATGGGGCAGGGTGTTGTGGCAGGTGTTCTCTGGCGAGGGTGGAGTGGGCATACGCCGAAAGGGCATGGTGGGCGTATACTCACCACCTGTGGTGCCGGATGCGATCACCCGAGGCAGGATCCTTTCCCAGCATCCCCTCCCAGCCCCCTGTTCCATACATCGGGAGCTCTCTCTGTGGTGATATTATACTTAAGTACAGCATCTCCGCAAAGAGAGCTCACACAGCTCTACCACAGCACATCGACGCGGTAATGCTTTTTGCCGCAATGATGGTTGCCTTTATAAATATGACGAAAATAACGATTTTACCGTGACGATGTGTGGCGGTAATTTTTTGGTGTTAATAACAGATGTTTATAAATATGCCCCTTGGTCATTTATAAATAGGTTAAAGAGTGCGGGACCCAGGACACACCCCTGAGGAACAACACTGGTCCACCTAGAACATGTTCCATTAATTACCACTATTTATAATCTATTCTTTATCAAACACAGAGATCGTACTATCAATGTCTAACACTAGGTCATTTATAAATAGGATAAAGAGTACTGGACCCAGGACACACCCCTGAGGAACATCACTAACAACACTGATCCAACTAGATAATAGCCATTAAAACACTCTTTATAATCTATCCTTTATCAAACACAGAGATCGTACTATCAATGTCTAACACTAGGTCATTTATAAATAGGATAAAGAGTACCGGCCTGGACACCCCCTGAGGAACATCACTAACAACACTGGTCAACTAGATAATGTTCCATTATAACCACTCTTTATAATCTATCCTTTATCAAACACAGAGATGTACTATCAATGTCTAACACTAGGTCATTTATAAATGGATAAAGAGTACCGCACCCAGGACACACCCCTGAGGAACATCCTTACAAACACTGGTCTCCAACTAGATAATGTTCCATTAAAACCACTCTTTATAATCTATCCTTTATCAAACACAGAGATAATACTATCAATGGTCTAACCACTAGGTCATTATAAATAGGATAAAGAGTACCGCACCCAGGACACACCCCTGAGGAACATCGCTTACAACACTGGTCCAACTAGATAATGTTCCATTAAAAACCACTCTTTATAAATCTTCGTTTTATCAAACACAGAGATTGTACTATCAATGTCTAACACTATTCATTTATAAATAGGATAAAGAGTACCGACCCAGGACACACCCCTGAGGAACATCACTACAACACTGGTCCCTAGATAATGTTCCATTAAAAACCACTCTTTATAATCTATCCTTTATCAAACACAGAGATATACTATCAATGTCTAACACTAGGTCATTTATAATAGGATAAAGAGTACCGGACCTAGGACACACCCCGTAGGAACATCCACTAACACACTGGTCCAACTAGAATATATTCCATTATAATCACTCTTTATAATCTATCCTTTATCAACACAGAGATTGTACTATCAATGTCTAACACTAGTCATTTATAAATAGGATTAAAGTACACAACCCAGAACCACCCCTGAGAACATCACTAACAACAGTGGTCCAACTAGATAATGTTCCATTAATATCACTCTTTATAATCTATCCTTTATCAAACACAGAGATTGTACTATCAATGTCTAACACTAGGTATTTATAAATAGGATAAAGAGTACCGGACCAGACGCACCCCTGAGGAACATCTACTAAGCAACAGTGG